>JAOTQR010078937.1:0-10909 GCA_025774065.1 Solanum ossicruentum
AGTGGGTGATAAGACTAAGGTGTGATGTGATCGTACATATTTGATACTTTATTAGGCGGCAGGACCGCAGCGGAGACCTTGTCGGTCCGCGTTGATGTGTGTGTATATATATATATATATATATATGTATGTATGTGTGTGTGTGTGTATGTGTGTATTTGTCATTGTATTTGGGGAGCTGCTGCACCTGCGGATAGTCAGTACAACGGGGGAAACTCTGCCGAAATTTCGGTAGAGTTCGAATACTTACGGATGAGACTTGTGATTGAACGTTGGTCTAGGTGTCTAATTGGCACCAGTCATGCCCCCGGGGTTGGGTCGTGACAGTGTCACACGTTGATTGGTTGATTTGAGGGGACTTGGATTTTCAAGTTTTGCTTAATTCAACCTATTTAAATTATGACCAAATTTGTTTATTAAACAGTCATATTCCAATTAAAGTATATATATATATATATATATATATATATAAATATTTATGGCAAGATTAATTAGTTAGATAAATTTTAAAATAAAATCAGTGCAGGATAGTAAAAACAAAGGTCAATTAATTAAGCTCCCTTTTTCGAATAATTTTTCAAATGACAAAATAAATATTCAATGAAAAATCCATTTGACACTTTAAAAGATATTCATTTGTCATAAGCTTCTCCAAAATGATTTCTAAAAAAGGTAAACATTTATATATACATGTAAATGTATTTTTTTAATATTTAAAGTTTATGAGAAATAATTTTTATAAATAATCTATCAAAATAACTAAAAGTTCAACAACAACAACAACAACAACAACAATAATAATTTAAAAATTCATAAATAAAACGTATAGTTGGTCGAAAATAGAGAAAAAAAGGAAGGGCGACATAATGATGACAACTATTTACTTTAATATATAAATATATAAATAATAATACTGATTCAAAAGTTATATCAATTTGTTAGAAAGAAATGTGAATAGGTGAGAAAAGAAAAAAAGACGGGGGATAAAATGATTTCACTTTTGACTAAATAAATATAATAAAATATTCAATTAAGTAAATTAATTAATCTAACGGTAATAAAAATATATTCACTTTTTTTTCTTTTTTTAAAAAAAAAATTATGATCTTCAGATTATATATCTATATTCACATATGAAAGCTTAAATAATTTAAAATGGACAGAGAAAATTTAAATTTTTAAAATATCATATGAGCACATCTTCTAGTAAATAAGAGACAAAGTAGAGTAGAAGTATAAGTTAGATTATTGCTATACAGGGGATACATGATTATTTAAAAGTTAGATTATTGCTATACAGGGGATACATGATTAGTTTGTTAGTTTTAGAAGTGTAAGGTCATATAGTAATAATAATATAATAATAATGATAATAATAATAATAGTAGTAGTAGTAGTAGTAGTAGTAGTAGTAGTAGTAGTAGTAGTAGTAGTAGTAGTAGTAGTAGTATTCCTAATGAACCCGTCCTTAAGTGGAAGAGTCATGATGTGGTGGTCAACTGTATATTCATTTCTTGCATTAAAGCCCAAAAGTTGATTTCTTAGGGGTGTCTTTATCATCCTGTAAGGGTTAAGGATGTTGAGTCCAATGTCCTACCTATAAAGTCGATTCCGGTGGTTAATGAGTTTTTTGATGTCTTTCCTAGCGAGCTTCCCTATGTTCCTCTCGAAAGATATTTTGGTATAGTCCTCCTTCCCGTTACTTGATGTGCTATCAAAATACATCACATTTGGTGCCTGAAACAAGAGATTTTGCAAGTTCTTAATACTTCTTGTTATAGTTTTATGTGTTTTTGTGTTGTTCTTGCAGAAATTACAAGTTGGAATGATTTTGGGAGAAAATCGTAGATTTTGCTAAAGTACAGGACATACGAGCCACCCTACGAGTTATAGCCCAAGCTACGAGTCGTAGGGTGCTCTTGTAGAAAAAAACATTGAGCAAAATTAAGAAATTGCAAAGTGAAGGTCAGCCATACGAGGCTAACTTACGAGTCGTAAGTCTCACTAAGACTTGTAGGATGTGTTCTTGTAACAAGAAACAGTGTGTAAAAGTTTGGACCAAGAACTGCAACTCAAGATTACAAGAAGACACTACGAGCAATGGGTTGTAGCAGTCAATTCTAAATGCCAAGTGCTGACTACAAAAGCCTAATTACAACTCGTAGGTCACCCTACGAGTCATATCTGCAAGAGGTAACTGCTACCAGGTGCATTTTTTATTTTATTTTTTAGAGTCTTTTTGTAAATAGTATAAATAGTTAATGATAGGGTTTTTAAAAGGGAGATTCGTCATTCCACAAGTTTAGAAGAAACTTTGAATACCCTTAGAGAACCTTTCTAGGGTTTAGTTTAGATTTTATCTTTTCATTTTGAAGACCCATTTTGGGGGATTGAAAATCACATTGTATTCATCTTCTATTAATCCAAGCTTGTGGTTTCAACTTCAAGGTAGTTTTGTTCTTCATTATTTTTGGGTAATCTCTTAACCATGTCTTTTACATTCATTGTTGTTGATTTTGCCTCAGCCATGAGTAGCTAACCACCCACAACTTGGGGTTGTGAAATCCATGGTGAGTTGACTTGAAATAACCTAGATTTTGTGCATCTCTTTGATTGGGTATTTGCCTGTATTATTTGTTTCCCTTCAGTTTGAATGTTGTTTGCTGGTGGCTAACACCAAACACTGCCTACTATCACGATCCCAACCAAGGTAGTGACAAATAGGAAAAGGAAAGTAGATGATAGTATTCAATTGATGTATTCTCGTCTAATCAGTCAAACCTAACCAAAGGGTGGTTGACTGGTACAATGGTAACAGTTAGTTGGTACAACAATGTTGCCAACCAAGCACCATGGTGAAATTAACCTCGACTTTCACCTTCACATGAGGGCTGGAAGAACCTAAGTTACCATCTTGCATGCGATGTCTTGATTGGAGTTATGTTGTGTAGGGTAATTGAGTCAATGAATCATGAGGAACACAATTCCCAAGTTGTCCCTCAATTTGATTGTCTTCTTGCATAAGTAGTGTAGAGTTTATTTTTTTTCTTCATTTTGAATCACAAAACAACCCCACCCCCATTTTATAAAATATAGTGATCGATGATTGAAGTGATTGGCAATGGATTAACATAGTTAAGATCCTTCGACCCTAACCTTTGTTTAGGTTTTTACATGACTACAACTGCTTTACTATTGGAGCATGAGCATAAAAATTATGGCACCATTGCCAGGGAGTACAACTAGGTTCTTGACTTGATTTCACTATTAGTTAATTCAAGTTTTAATTTCTAGATCTCTTATATTTTACTTTTATTTTTTGTTTTTGTTGCTTAGTTTTATTTGCAGGCTGATTAGCACAATGGCTGAACAAAAGCTCTTCTTCACGAGTGATTTATTGGAGTCCTTGCAAAGACGTGTCCTATTCTATAGGTCTGAAGACCCTTACATCTGCCTCCAAAATTTTACTCAAACATTGAGGGGGGGGGGGTGCTTGAGACAAGACATCCCACTTGGGATTCTATGGCTCTTCATATTTTTCCCATGACCCTTAGGTGTGAAGCTGTGGAGTGGTGATCTATCCTCCTACCAGATGTTTGTGTTAACTAGGGAAAAGTGCAAAGGATCTTCCTTCTGAACTTTTATAAAGAGCCTAATAAGCATCCATTACAGGATATGATTGTTAACTTTCGAAGAATTCCAAGACAGTCTTTGGGTGCAACTTGGGTTAGATATAAAGAGTTGGAGGAGAAGACAAAGAATGGTTAACCGGATAATAAGCTAGTGGCAAGCTTCTACCGAGCACTGAGTCTCGTATAACAATTGCATGTCGATGCCTTATTTGGAGGGGACTGTTAGGCATTCTTGAGGCGGCAATTTAATAAAGTTACTGAGTATGTGGACAAGTTGTCTGCGATTAGCCAACTGCACCAGTCATTTCAAGAACAACTAGTTGTCTCTACTAGCTTGTTAAGGGAAGGCACTAGTAGTACAAGGAAGGATAGGGTGGGCATTTGGATCAAGCTACCTCATCAATTATGTATTACCGAAAATCTTTCAAAAGTTGAGAGAATTCTTGAGCAACTGATGAAGAAAGTGGATGAGCAAGAGGAGATGCCTCAAGAAATTAAGTTTGATGTCATCAAGGTAAATTACAAGATGGATCAACAAGCGATGGCAATTCAAAAGATCGATGGCCAACTTGAGCAGGTCTCTAAATAGTTAAAGCATATTCAAAAAGGCGAGAAGGAGAGATCATAAAAGTGGTGATAAGAGCTCATCGAATCTTGAGAAAGTCTAATTAATCAAGATGACAAAGTCAATCTACAACGCCAAACAAGGCGCTTCTTGGGAGGCAACCCAAGTATCTTTATTTTTCTGGCTTGTTTATGTTTATGTTTATGTTGATTATTTGAATTCTTAGGTAGTGGATTGATGTTTATTTTAATGTTTAAAACATTGAATCAGTTGTGTTATTTTGGCAATTGGCGTATTTTGAGGTTTGGTTTGCAGGTATAAAACAAGTGCTGAAAGTTTGAAGAAAATTGTATTTGGAGTATCCTCTACGATCAGGCCTACGAATCGTAGTGCACACTATAACTCGTAGTCATGAATCATAGAAGGAAACAATGATAAATTAAAGTTAGCACTGATACTACGAGCCAATCTTATGATTCGTAGAGTCCCCTACGAGTCGTAAGTAGGATTTGTAGTGCCATGTTATTAATCCTTAATTTTTTTAAATGTTGGGTCTGTTACAAGACAGGGACCTATGAGCCATAGAAAGCTCTATGACTCATAGTCAGGGTTTCGTAGACCCAATCTGCAGAATTTTTAAAGTTGATTTGATTGAGTATATTAGAGGTCAAACATTCATTTGACCCCTAACTTCTCTTATTTGAAATAGTTTCTGCCCCCCCCCCCCAAGCATCCATTAAACCTTTTTGACTATTCCGATCATCTTCTCCATCAATCTATGTCACTTTCCAATAAGATTTTCTGGCGGGTCAACTACACTAGGGTTTCGACATTCCTTTTTTCGCTTTATTGTGGCTAATTGTTCTTCATCTTCCCAAGTGGTATGTTTCCTTGGTTAAATTGTGCAGACTTATGTCATGATTCTCGTACATTGTAGGATGATTGTGTATTTAGTAGGGATATTAAGAATACCCTTCTATGTGAATTGGGGTTTAGTTGATTAATTGCCCTAGTGTTGTTTTGAATGGTTAAACCACCTTTGTTAGTTGATCGTGATGTAAACCATTTTATAATATGGGTGTAATGCATGATTGTGGTTGATTAATTTGTGAATTCATGTCGAAGTTTGAATAGGGTTAATGTAGTATGATGAGGTTGGGTCTTATCTTTTGAGATGCCCATTGAACGAAATTGCTCTTGATCCCTTTGAAATATGTTGCTTGTATGTATTTGTGATTGTTGTGAGTTCGAGGATCAATTGTTCGTAGGCATTCCTCGAATGTGAGTTGGAATTGTTATTTGATTCTGTTGATCATGGATAGATCTTTGGGGGATAAGTGTTGATTTGGGGTTGTAATGATTAAGTAATGGATTTATTTGTGCGCTAAGATGAAGTATAGAACTTGCTTCAATGCTGCTATTTTCTATTTGAATGATTTTTGGGTTTGTGTGGCAAGGTTACAGGCACTACAGGTGCCTTCTGTTTTCTGATATGAGTACCATCTATGAATCGTAGGATGTCATACGAGTTGTAGTGGTCCCACGTAGAAGGCAACAGTCACTTGTGGTTCCCCATCCCTTACCATACTAGACCCACCCACGGCTCATAGTGTCCACTATGAACCGTAGTGAGGGACTCATAGGACTTTTCTTATTTTGAATTATATTTTGATACCTACTATAAGCCTAGGCTACGAATTGTAGGTCATACTACGAGTCATATCTAAGTGTATTTGTCATCAAAATGATAATTTTTAGGTACCTTAGCATTACGAGGCTACTACACGACTCGTAGGTAACCCTACAAGTCGTACCTATGCCTCATACCTACAGACCTACAATTGGTTTGGTACATTTTTTTGTGTTTTCTTTTTTTGGTTTTGTTGCTCCTTATTTATTCTTCTATGTGATTCCCAAACGATTAAACATTATGGTTCTCATTTATGGTATAGGGTGTTGCATTTCAGGTACGATGCCTCCAAAAGAAAAACATGCTAACCAAGCTTTCTAGAGAAAATTGATAGATTAATTGTCTGAAATAGAATAGTCAGAAAGGTCTGAGGAAGTCCATAGAGTCTGCATTGACCTCGAGTTAAATGAGCCCCAGACTAGAGCCCAAACTACACAGACCCCAATAGAAGTTGATAGCCCCTCCCAGTTTGAGGAAGAGGGCGATGGTGATGGATCTGATAGCATTATGCCACAGATGACTCCCTCTTACTCCAAGACCAGTTCACCAAAGGCTTCACAGACTTAGCATAATAAGGCTGATCCTTCTATCACCTCCAGAGACCCCAAAAACACCAAATTGGGTATTCTAGCATCAAAGAGATCTACGAGAAGGCATTGGAGCATAAAGGCCTAGGAAAACCGATCAGGCAATTCCATGAGGAGTCAAGGCTATATGACTCCGCGCTGAGTAGGATGCCAGACTTGGAAGTTGAGATTGACCGCCATGGACTAAGGTGGCTATCACAGAGATTGGGCAAGTATGCCGCATATCTAGTTCAGGAGTTCTACACTGCTTAATATGCAACTATTCTCTAGAATCTTCCTAGGGGGAAGAAGGCTATTGATCAGTCGAGGTTGCTAGAAGTACTAGTCTGGGGTTAGATGGTTGACATCTTAGAGGAGACTATCAAGAGGGTTCAGTTGAGGCTGAACTATAGGTTACCTCATTCTATCACCGCGCACGATACTAAGATCGAGAAGATGCATAAGATGGTGAGTGAGAAGAATATAGATTAGAAGACTGAGCTCCTCTGGTGGATAGCTAGCCATATCTCTGAGGGTGGTGATGAACCTACGTGGGTCACAAACCACGCTGAATTGATAGTGAAGTCTTATCTATCCTTCTCGACCAAATTATGGTGGTCTAATATCCGTCGACGCATCAGGCCTATATTTATGGATAATGTGATCACGATGGGGATCCTACGCTGCTAGTCAGTATCTTAGCTGGCTACGATATAGATTAGGCTCGAGTTATGGCAGAGCAGATCCATGAGTCAGTTATTCATACCCAGACCTCATTGCCTTTTGCCATCCTGATACATAGATTATGTAATGAGGCTGGGGTACATGTCTCCCTCCACATGGACCCACTGTAGAGGTTGTGCACACTATGTATCTTAGCCTGATTAAGGCTGATGCAAACTCAGTGGCCATACAGCGAGCAACTTTTCCTCCTATTCTAGATCCATTCCCAATAGAGCCACATACTCAGGAGCCTACTCTAGCTACCACCAGTTTTACTCCATTTATAGTAGAGCTGCCTCAAACTATTGATACTGAGGCGATGCCATCCTCCAATACACCTGCACCAACACCTTTTACTACTCAGGTTGCTTCCATAAAATATCCCTTTATGTCTACTTTTGCTTTTCGGGATTAGGTGTACATGTTAGTGAAGACAGAGCTCCAACTGAGCAGGTTGACGAGCCAACTCAAACTTAGGTTTGTCAGACGGTCCAGGACTCAGAGGAGAGGGACAAGGCATACACTCGAGAGGTTGTATATCAAAGCGTTAATGCAATAGATGCTAGGATAATTACCTTCAAGGATAGGGTCTAGCGGAGACTCAAGCGTACACGGCTTGCTAACATAGCTGTTGTTATGGATGAGTTGGCTAAGTTCAAAGCCGACCTATTAAAGATGTTAGTGGCCTCAATAGCAGTTCTCGAGGTTGCACTAGAGGTTGATTATGTGATTGACTTATTTGATGATCGCCCACATACCCATGGGAAGAGACCCCTCGAGAGTGAGGACGCAGTTGTGATCCAGAAGAGGCCCAAGACAGTTGATGAGGTGGCAGAACTAGAGGAGAAGAATACCGATGAGGTGGTGCGAGAGTCCTTAGCTATGGACGCGATGTGGAGAGGTTGGGAGTAGCAGATAGCACAAGGAGCCGGGAGCTCAAGTACAGCTGCAGCCCAGACCATTAAGGACGAGATTAAGCCCCAGGACCCCAAGACTAGATGGATGTCGGTGCTTGAGAACATTATGTTTGATACTTTTGACCCCGTCTTTTTTGTTACTTATGGATATTTGATTCTCATTTTAAACAATGTTTTTATGTTAGTTTTTGGATACTTTTGAATGTTATGTTTTGGATGTTTGGTTTTAATTATGTTTTGGATAATTAGTTTTAAAAGTTTTGTTTTTGTTATATGTGTGTGTGTGTGTCTGTGTGTATGTATGTGTGTGTGTGTCTGTGTGTGTGTGTGTGTGTGTTTGTGTGTGTGTGTGTGTGTTTGTGTGTGTGTGTGTATGTGTGTGTATGTGTGTGTATATATATAATAAAACTCTAGAACAAACAAGCTCCTTGTATCCTGTAGTTTATCCCTCAACATCTTTCGAATACGAGGTAGTCAACAAGTGTATTTCATGGTTGGCCAAACTATGAAATATAATTGAGAGGAATACAAGAGTAATTAATTTAAAACCCATTCGTAAATTATCAAAAGAGAGTTTAGAACATAGTCTATGTCTATAATCCCAAAATATAGGAAATTAGGCACTCACTGTGTGTTCCAAAAATCAATTTAATCTAAGAAACATTCAATGAATGAAATTAAGGAAGAAAAGTTAAAAGAATAACACTACGGAGATGTTCTTCGCCCTTTCTTTCTATCCCAATGAAAGATAGATAATAAAATAATATCTAAAAATAGTTTATATACCTAAAAAGCTATCGTACAAGTATAGCTTAAAGGATCACGTAGGATTCATTTTGGTTTTGATGTAGTCTAAAAGCAGGTGGGTAGTATTTTGGATGTGAATTAGTATCTCAAACTCCCAAACGCTTTCTTCTGTCACATGCTAACTTTATACAAACCTCTTTGGTCCTTGATATATAACTTACTACCCCACTGAGAATCCTCCAAATACTATTGTCCATAAGAATCTATACACTAAGAGATTTCTAATACACAACTAACATTTTGTTTTTTTTTGAACGAAAGCTCCTTGTTAGGAGCAGGTCTGCGATGTTAATTGGTCGCAGACCTTTCTGGTTTAGGCTCCAAAATTTTTCAACTTCTTCTTTTATTCCTACACCAAGACTTGTCTCAGGGCATACTTTTAAAACTTAATCCCTCCTACATATCCCATCCTAAAGAACTTAAGATATTTGTATCAAATTAAGATCTTAGAAAGAAGGGGATTGGCTTATCGTGTGGCTATCTGACAAACAAGTATAAGGCACAAAATGGCTAACTAAGAGTAAATATTTATGGTGGGTTCCAATGAGGGTGTAGAATGGGGTAGACAAAGAAATGCCTTGATCATTTCCTTAAAGCTTTATGTGAACTCTGTTTGGACACATACAGGGCAAATTCTAACAACTATGGCAACATTGATACTCAATTAAGCTCATCCTCACATAGCATATTCTCATCTATGGATCAACACTATCACAACCATCATATGCATTTAGATGAATTGAAAATTAAGCAAACATTCATAGGCACAAAACTGAAAATATGGGGATTTCATTTTTCTGCTAACATACCCACCACACAATATTGAAACTGTACAACTACCAACAGAGAAAATATGAGATACTAAGTTGATGAATACCCTTAGAACAATCATCATTCATCCATCATTGGGCTCAAGATACAAATATGGCTATGCAAAATGGGAATTGCATAATTCAAACCACATTACTAATATTAAACTACTTAAACATCACCTGATAAAATTAAAATATATGCATACCAATTGAATTAAAAATATTTTCTTAAACTAAAATAATATGACAAAAAATAAAAAATATAAACATATACATGGCCAGAATAAACTGAAATCATCAAATCATCAATAAACACCCTCACCCCTTTAAGTGTGGCACTGTCCCTAACGCAAGAACATACCAACCATGTGAAGTAGGGGGTCTGCCACTCTCTCATCTTCCTCCATCTCGATCAGTGCAGGTATGCTGACCACATTCATTGGTGCCTTATCCTCAAGCTCTCTATATGACTCTATATTCAAAATTTATCAAACATGCTCCTTGTCAGAAGGGATATCATTATCTGTTGGCTCAAAGAACCTTGGATCGATCCCAAGCATGACCTTCGCGTGATCGTTCAGGGGATACTGGAGCTCCACCTAATAGAGTTCATCTTGATATAAGGGGAGACTGCCAATCCTGTGGCGTAGCATCTCGAGGTCGTACATCCTACCCATAATAAGCTCATCTATGTGAGCCCACTCCTGAGTCATTAGAGTCAGCCCTATATGATTGGTTTGGCCCTTTATTATTGGTAACATTAAAGGGTATGAATTGGATGTTGGTACTGTAATCAAGGGGCTCCTCTATCAGACTTTCTTACCTGTTTAATAGTAGTGATAAGCTATCAAAAGCATACCTGCGGCCACAATTGACTTGGGCCTTTTGTAAAGAAGACTTCAGGATAGAACCAAAGTTGATGTCCATGCCAAAAATCAAAGCAAACACTGACCATGCTCTGTACCGAGTAACCTCCATGAAGCGTAGTTTGAGTATCAGGTTGTGCATCATGATTTTAAACCACACCCTTGCTTTTCATGTTCATGTATCGGTATGTGAAGGACAGCTGGTAGCCTTGATACCCATTCTAATCCATCGAGCCATAGAAGTATGGCTAGCCAAGTGTAACACCCCACATTTTATGTGTACTAATGCTATTTAAATGAATCATATTATGGTTTGGTCAAAATTTGCGTC
>JAOTQR010078938.1:0-10908 GCA_025774065.1 Solanum ossicruentum
AATGTACCCTTTCCATTGTCATGTTATCTTGTGTGATTATCCACATGTCACATGCTACATATACAGTCCTACAGCTCTAATGTTATGGCTACCAAAAGAATCATCTCAAAGGTAATTGAAAGATAAAGTATATAGTTTTGACGGGTGGTAGTCCGAGGGGGTTCAAGAAGAACCTAGCATAGGGACGATCCTGATACAGTATTACGGGTGGTAGCCCGAGGGGGTTCGTGAAGAATCTAGCATAGGAACAATCCCGATACAGTTTACCACTGATCAGTTGGTCAGTTGTGCACAGATTTTACAGTACAGATTTTATAGTAAAGGTAAAGTGATAAAAAGAACATAAAGTACATGATTCCACAGTATAACTAAGGGTGGCCCCTGATCTTTCACAGATGCATGGTTTCATTTGAGTTGTTACTTATTATACAGTGTATCCTGCCTTACATACTCAATACATTATCTCGTACTGATGTCCCTTACGGGGGACCTGCATTTCATGTTGCAGGTAATAGGTGCTAGTAGATCTCCCCAGTAGGAGTACAAGATATTCAGCTGCTGTCACCAAGCTCCAGGTTGCTTCGGGGCTTGTATATGTATAGAGATTACATGTTGTTATTGTACATCTTGTTGAGGCGAGGCCTGTCCTGACCCTTATCAAATGTTTTTCTTTATTTAGAAGTTTTGTAGACTATGTAAAGCAAAGTGAAGTCATATCTCGTACCATAGACACTGGGGCTCCAAAGGCCTAGTCATTTGCATTTCTTTTTGACTTGTTATCACTATTTATCTTATTACAAGCATGTCAAACATAGAAAACCCTTATAGTATGTATAGAAAATGCATAGATACAGGTTGGTTCTCCTGAGCCTTATCGGCAACGGGTGCCAGTCCGCCCTAACGGGACTTTGGGGCGTGACAATATGGAACATATGCTTTCAAATGCATGTCTTTTGTTTTATGCAATGCACCAGCCACCTTCCAAATGTACATGATGGCCATATTCCATGACATGTTGGGGGACTTTGTAGAGGTATTCATGGATGATTTCTCCATTGGGGAGTCTTTTGAGATGTGTTTGTGGAATCTGGACAAGGTGTTAGCAAGATATGAGGAGACTAATCTTGTTCTTAATAAGGGAAAATGCCACTTTCTGGTTAAGGAGGGGATAGTCTTGGGGCACAAAGTATCGAAACGTTGTTTAGAGGTTGACAGAGTGAAAATTGAGGTAATATATAAGCTACCTCCACTAATGTCAGTTAAGGGAGTTCGAAGCTTTCTGGGACATGTGTGGTTCTACCACAGATTTATCAAGGACTTCTTAAAAATTGCAAAGTCATTGTGCACCTCTTGGAGAAAGAAGTACCCTTTAACTTTGATGTTTATTGTGTGCAAGCTTTCGAGTTATTGAAGAAAAAGCTAGTTGAGGCCCCAATACTAATAGCACCTGATTGGGAGCTCCCATTCGAGGTCATATGTGATGCTAATGATATGGCGGTCAGTGCAGTATTGGGTAGCGCAGAGAGAAAGTCTTCCACTCCATATACTATACCAGCAAGACTCTAGATGCAGCTCAAAATAATTACACAGTTACTGAGAAGGAGAAGCTGGCATTAGTATATGTGTTTGACAAGTTCTGATCATACTTGGTGGGGACTAAGTTATTGAGTTAACAGACCATGCTGTAGGGAGATATTTATTCAATAAGAAGGATGTTAAGCCCTACCTGATTAGATAGATCTTATTCCTCCAAGAGTTCAATATTTAGATTAAGGATCGTACGGGGTGTGAGAATCAGATTGTTGATCACTCGTCCCAGTTGGAGAATGATGCTCACATAGGTGAGCAAGTGTAGATAAAAAAAAACTTCCTTAATGAGCAACTTATGGCACTAGAAGTAGAATAACTACCGTGATATACAGACATAGTGAATTACTAGGTCAGTAGTGTGTTTCCTCCTGATGCTACATATCAGCAAAGAAAGAGGTTGCTCGTGATGTAAAGGTTTATATTTGGGATGAGTTGTATCTCTTCAAGCAAGGCGCAGATCGCATGGTGAAAAGATGTGTTCCTGAGACAGAGATGCAGATGATCTTAGAGAGATATCATGCCTCTCCTTATAGGGGCCATCATGGAGGTGAATGGATAGCGCACAAAGTGCTGCAATCAGGTTCCTTTTGGCCCACTCCCTTCAGAGATTCTATACAGTTTGTGAAGGCTTGTGATGCTTGTCAAAAGACCGGCACCATATCCAGAAGGCATGAGATGCCTCTGAACAATATCTTGGAGGTGGAGATCATTGATGTTTGGGGAATTGATTTCATTGGTATATTCCCACCATCTTTTGGCCATTACTACATCCTGATAACAGTTGAGTATGTGCCAAAATGGGTTAAAGCAGCAGCTTTACCTACTAATAATGCCAAGGTGGTAAGAAAGTTTCTAAAGAAACACATCTTCACTCGTTTTGAAACTCTAAGAGTCATCATTAGCAATGGAGGCACACGTTTCCTTAACAAAACAGCGAAGCATCTTCTAGTTAAATATGGAGTGAGGCACAAAGTAGCTACAACTTATCACCCACAAATGAGTAGACAAGTTAAGGTGTCAAACCGAGAGGTTAAGCAAAGCTTGCAGAAGACGGTGAATGCCACCAAGAAAGATTGGGCTATAAAGTTTGATGAGGCACTATGGGTATATCGAAAAGCTTACAAAACTCCAATCGGCACATCTTCATATCGGTTGGTGTACGGTAAAGCTTGACATCTGCTAGTTCAGCTCGAGCACGAAGAATACTAGGCAATTAAGAGGTTGAATCTAGACCCAGATCTTGCTTGAAGAAAAAGGTTGGAGCAGTTGGAAGACTTGAAGAATTTCGGCTTCGAACGTATGAGAATGCTAAACTGTATAGGGAAAAACCAAAATATAGCACAATCGGCATACTATCATGTGCAATTGTGAGCCAAGCCAACAGGTATTATAGTTTAATTCTCATTCGAAATTGTTTCTGGGTAGGTTAAGGTCCAAATGGAGTGGACCTTATGTGGTGGTAGCCGTGACACCCCATGGAGCGGTGGAACTGGAGGACGAGACCTCCAACCAAACTTTTTTGGTAAACGGTCAACGTGTCAAGCACTATTACGGTGAAGACACAATCAAATTTGAGGAGGCCATTGAGTTGGCCAATGATGCGGTGCGTCGTGCCGCGACAGTAAATCAGGCGCCTCTTATGGTGAGGTAACAGTATCTTAGTTTTTCTTTATTTTAGTTTTTAAAAAAAGAAAAAAATAGAATCCGTAACTAATTTTGAAAAATTGCACCAAGGGTAGGTCCGCGATAGTGGCGCATCGCATATCCTTTGCATTTTGGTGCAAAGTTTTTCATCCTCAATTCCCAATGATCCAATGGGTATTTTTTGTATTTTATTAGCCACATTAACTTGTTTGAATGTTTTGTAGCACATTCAACTGTTCGAGGGATTTTACAGGGTTAGGAGCTTAAAAGAATATTTTTTTCAGAGCTCCAGGCAGTATGCATTCGCAACTACACCACGGCGGGGGAGCATAGCGAAAGCTCACTGCTTTTCACGCTTAGACAATGCAAAAAATTAAAAAAAAAAAACTAAGGCATGGTCCGCGTCCATGCCGCGTTTTCTTCTATTTTTTCCAACAAACTCTACTCCAAGCCCATCTTTTCCATATTTTCTCTCCTTCTTTCTCCTTCAAACACCAAAATTTTTAAATTACTCTACGTCGCACACCACGTGTGTCAAGATCTTTATCGCTACTTTTGATTTCTCCAAGCAAGTGTGTCAAGATCTTTATCGCGACTTTTGATTTCTCCAAGCAAGGTATGTGTTCTCTCATTAATTTTTGCTTGTTTTTATTATTTGAAGTGGTGAATTCCTCTTGATTTTGGGATGAAATTGAAGTGGATTAAGTTGTTTTGTGCTTACTCTTAGTTGATTGTTATTGGGAGTGAAGAATTTTGGCTTAATTCCTTAGTGTAATTGATTATTGTGCTTGATTGTTGTGGGTACCCTAGGCCGAAATTAAGTTGACATTTGGGGAAAATTGGGAATTTTGTGATCTTGAACTTGAATTGTTTATAATTTGATGCTATTGTGTTGGGTATTACAAATTTCCAAGTTTGGGTTGTGTAATTGTCATACGATGCATTGTTGAGTGCCCCCAGGTTCACTTATGTGAATACACTGTTTGGGGGTTTGAATTGCTTGCAATTACTATTGTGAATAATAGGTTGAACTTGTGAGTGATGTATATGTTGGTTGAAAGTGTTGGGGTGGTGTTGTTGACTTGAAATAGGGAGTATGTTGTCGGATTGTTGTTTTAAGTAGCCTGTAGTAAGTTGGGAAGTCTGAATACCTTCTACGCATGTGGCTTGAATCTAAATGTGGGGTCGTGGGCATAGTTCATTGTGTAGTGAGGGCCCACTTTGTGCTTATGTGTTGATTTTGGGCTTGTTTGTGTGTTTGCAAGATCACATGGCTTCTCGTGCTCATAGAACATGCCAGAATAATACGGCAGAGGCCTCTAACACCAGAAAAAGGGCCAAGGACATCCAATAAGTGCCCAGAGCCTCGGAGAGAAGGGGCCAGCATGTCCTTTTTGGGGTTAAGGCGGTTAATGCGGAAAGCAAGCATTGGTATAAGTCCCATAGTGAATCTAAGTATTACCCGTACGTTCCCTTGGATGCGGATTCATTGGTTGAGGAGTACCCGTGCATCTTCAAGCAGTGCATGGACTACATGCTAGCCTTCTTATTTGAGGAACCACGACATTCCAACTTAAGTATTGTACAAGAATTTTATGCAAACATGAGTAAGGACCCACGGACAAAGGTGGTGATAGTTCGAGGGATGGAGGTTAACATCACCCCTCTTGCTATTAATAGGGTCCTCCGCGCCTTAGATGAGACCCCTCGAACAGTTTCTAGGAGCTCCAGCTTAACCCTTCCTATAGGGCCATCTGCTACACACTCGTCGGGGCGAATTCCACTGCCAAGTGAATTCGCCATGCTGATGAAGGCCACCATCTGTCATTCTCATTCGCCCACATAAACAGGGAAGCTCGATCTGGGTTAAATTGTGAATCGTTTCTTTTTTCGAGGATAACACTTCACCACTGTAACAACAGAGAATGTGTTAAAATTGCTTAAAACATTGTGCATTTAGAATTTTTACTCTAATAAAAAATAATACTATTTAGTTTTTTAAAAAAAATTACAAAATAAAGAATAAGTGTATGCCAATAAATAGTGAGTTTAAAAACTTCGAATTACTAAAAGATTGCCCAGTATATTTATTTGGATATTGTTTTTCATGATCCAAAAAAAAAACTGAAAAGATTGCCTAGTATATTTATTTGGATGAATTTCAAATTTTTAAAAACAAAGAGCATATGAGGATTGAAAAAGTTGTATCAGTTTTATACTTGAAAACTGCAGGGCAGCTGATATTTTATTAAGAATTTAGAATCATTTAATTATAGCATTTTAAGATATAATTATTTGTCATTTAATAAGATAATAATAATAATTTTAAACGTGAAGCAACTGTTAGAATTTTTAATTTTAATTTTAAAAAATTCTTAATTTCATTTTTGATTGCATTTATAATAATTTGTATGATGCACTATCACTACATTTGTAAAATTATGCAATTGCAATTTTGTTTTGGTTAATTTTTTTTTAAATTGTTGGTGATTTGTTTTTAAAAATGGCAAAAGTTGCCAAGTGGCTGATGCAAATCATACAAGTGTGATAAAATGGGCGGTTTTTCCTTGCATCCACATTCCTTTTTCAATTTTTTTCTTTTAAATTATTTTTTCTTTTCTAATTTTCTTCATCTATAAGAGATATTAATCAATTTATTTTTATTTTTAAATTTAAAATATTTTCAAAGTCAAATTAAAAATTATTAACTCATTATCACCTAACTTAATTAATTTGACTTAAAATTAACACATGTCTTGATCTTCGGCTGCTACTTGGCATGATTCTACACTAGACTAGATTATCTTCTTATTAATAAATGTAACACCCTACACCTTACATGTACTTGTCCTATGCACATGAAACATGATATGGCCTTGTCAAATTAGCGCCTATTTTTAAAAGTAGTTGAATCTCATACTAGAGGGTGATATGTGCATCTAACGCATAAGAGGATCGAGTGTATACAAGTTTTAAGTCAAATTGAGGAGATCGTGGCCTTAAATAAAGTGAAAGAAGTGAGGTGCTTGTAGGACTTAGGGAGCTAGCAGGTGAGTCACCTACTTGTTTAGCTTAAACTTGCTAGCTTGACGGAGACAAGGTCCGACGTCGAATCCGTCCAAGTCCAATTATGGATAAAGTCTGTGTTAAGGGTGTAACTTTAGCCTATGTTTTAGCATCATAAATGGACTTTATTTTCAACCCAAGAAGAATATAAAAAGGGCCCAAGTACATCACAACCCACTTAACTATTTGGGCCCAAACTAAGTGAAGAGAAATTAGGAAAATGGGCAGCCAAGACCCATCAACTTTGAAACCCAATTAGGCCCAGGTGAAAGGGCCAAGCTGTTGCATCACTACCTTGATAATATGAGGGTTAAACTACACAAGAAAGTCAGCTAAAGGCTCCTTGAAAAAGGCTTAGAAGTAGCACCTTTAAGTCATTCTTAACTTGGAAAAAGAAATCAGTTTTCACAAGCTTTCTCTCTACACTTTCTTAACCTTGCAAAGCAACCACAAGAAGACTTTTACGATTCTTAGAAAAGCCCTATACCTTGAAGGTAATGGTAAGTAAGTTTATTTATGTGTTTAGTATGGTTTTCTTATGAAAAACAAGAGACTATGTTTGTTATGTTTATACTGAAATTTTTGGGCAGCATGTGTCCTAAGGATTGTTGTGCACTTCTCTTGTTGATTAAGAGGCTTTTCTCTTTTTGGTTGGTTGGATTATGAAGTAGGACTTATGTTTTTAACAAGCTTTAGTTAGTTAATGATGTAACAAGGTTGCTGCAGCACTTTTACAGTCCACAAAAATAAGTTGTTATATGATGTCGTAATTGTGCTCATAATAGGAACTTGTGGGTTGATAATTCGGAGATTGTTGTTTGACGTTCTCTATATACTTTGGAACTATTTTTGCACTATTTCATGATTGTTTTTATGTGTATATATGATGGGGACTGTTTGGTTAAAGTTGGAACAGGTTCAAAATGTAGCGAAGGGATGTAACATTATGCCGTCTATTTGTATGTTGAGCAGAATTGTTATGTGCTGTGCTTTGTGGGCTGTTGTAAGACTATTATGGCACTAAACCAGGCTGCACGTGATATGTATATGAAAATATGTATTAGAAAATATGATTAGGGACAGAAAGGTTGAAAGAATATGCTCGGGCTTATAATTATCCGCTTATTCCCCGTATGTTGTTTTTTTATGAGATTGGGCTGCCGAGATGTATCTATTGGCTGCTAATATTAGTTTTATCACCTACTATGTTGTAGATAAATATTTGGAGGAAGGGAAGGTTATCTCGAGGTAATAGCGAAGTCGTACAGCGAGGTATATAAGGCTACTTGATTTCGTATTACTTGGCATGAAATCTAAATTCTTCCTTGGCACATAAAGGCACTTATCAACTCCGACACAACTATCAGTCGTGTCTCCACTCTTTCACATGTTCATATGCTCCCATACATAGTCACCTTCAAATCTACATACATACGTGGATACCAAGTTACATGGGTTCTTGTTGCTAAATAAAGTTCATGAGTTGTTTCATCTCATACGCATTTCATTATTTATGTAACGTACTCTTTTCATTGTCATATTGTTTTGTATGATTATCTACATGTCACATGCTTCATCTATAGCCCTACAGCTCCAATACTGTGACCACCAAAAGAATCATCTCAAAGGTAATTGAAAGGTAAAATATATTGCTTATTGATGGGGGTAATTCGAGAGGTGGAAAAATCATCTAGCCAGGGTCGATCCTATCACAGTGGGTAGCCCAAGGGGTTAAAGGAAAAGCCTAGCCAGGGCCGATCCTGATATAGATTTACCACTGATCAACTGGTCATTTGTATTACATGTTATGTACAGATTATACAGTAAAGGTAAAGTAATAAAAAGAACATAAAGTACATGATCCCAATATAAGTAAAGGTGATCTCTTATTTTACGCCAGTGCATAGTTACATTTGAGTTGCTACTTCATATACAGTATTTCCTGCCTTACATATTCAGTACATTATCTTGTACTGACGTCCCTTATGGGGGACCTGCATCTCATGTTGCAGGTACAGGTGCTAGTAGCTCTCCCCAGTAGAAGTACAGGATATCCAGTTGTTGTTACCAAGCTCCAGGTTGCTTCGGAGCTTTGTACGTCTAGAACTTATATTTTTGTATTGTATAGTTAGTCGAGGCGGGGCCTGTCCCAGCACTTATCAGATACCTTTCCTTATCTAGAGGCTTTGTAGACTATGTACATTAGAGTATGGTCATGTCTCGTATTTTAGACACCGTGGCCCCAACGTCCTAGCTATATGCATTCCTGATTGATTTTTTATTATTGTTTACTTTCTTGAATGCATGTTGAATATAGAAATCCCTTATAATATATATAGAAAGTGCATTGATAAAAATTGGTTCTCCCAGGCCTTATTGGCAATGGGTGTCAGTCCGCCTTAATGGGACTTTGAGTGTGGCATAATATATAGATTATCTATCAGTTATAATTGTTCATGAATGATATAATTTTTTTCGTAACAATTAATAGAAATAATTTAGTTTCCTTGACTATTAAGAGTGCGAATAGCAAGCACCTCAAGCTGGCACCTCTCCGTCAACATGTTTGTTTGAATTGTCTCTTTCTTCGTCGCTATTATATGAGACCTGCAAAACTAATTTGCTGGTCCATTAATTTAATATTTTCAAAGCAGCATGATTATATTTTTTCAACTGCTCCAATTATGATTTACAATATTAGCTCTAATATATTATTTCTGTGAGTTTCTGAGACAGGCAAAAATAATTTTCAGATTCATCAATTTAACATTTTCAAAATAACTTGATTATATTTCCTCAACTATTTCAGTTATGAGTTAACAATATTAGTCATGATGAATATTTTTGTAAGTTTTTTAATTTAATATTTCTAAAACAGTTTGGTTATATATGAAACCTGCGAAAAACACTTGTGGATTTCTTAATTTAATATTTTCAAAGTAATTTGATTATATTTTTTCAACTGCCTCTAAGTCTAATAGTTAATAACTTAAAAATTTTAAAATGTATACAAAAAATCTATTCGCATCACAAAAACTAAGACTAAAAAATATCTGTTGAACTCGTGCGAACACGAAATTATTACTAGTATATTATAAAGAAGCAAAACTAAAATTTATCAATAATTAAAGAATAAAAAGTAATATATTATTATATTTTTTTTAAAGCAATTTAAAGTAAAATATATATATATATATATATATATATATATACACACACTTAAACAAATAGAAAGTATATTTTACCTTCATAAACACCACAACCAACCTACAACTCATCCAGCCTGTTCTCCATAACACCTTCAATCATCTAAATACCCCAACCAAATAAAAGGAAAAAAAAAAAGATTAACTTCTAATCCCGAACTTAATTTGGGTTTAGCAGCTTAAAACCTCCTGATTTTGTCCGTCTTAACTACAGGATTAGTCTTAGCAATCTCTTCTTTTCCCATAGCTTTAAAATCAAAGGTACAATCATGTTGCTCTGGGTATCTATGGGTCCCACAAAAGGTACTACCACATCTGCACTTAAATCCCATAACCCCGACTTTCTTCCTACAGCTCAAACACCGATTCGGCCGACTCCCGACGATCTCCGCCGCCGCCGTTTCAACAACCGGATCCGCCGCCGAAGGACTAACTTTTCCGATCGACTCAACTTGAGGCCTAGTTATATCAAGCTTCTCCATCGCTACTTTAGCCATGGCGGCATGATCTTCCTTCATCTTAAAGTCTCTGTAACACTTTGAACAAAGTCCCATCGTCGCCGGCGTGCCGAAAAATCCGCAACCCTTTGAACATAGAATCGGATCCGCCAGCGGGAAGCTTGTTCCGTCGTTGAATTTGTTGCTTTCAGAACCCATGATTGTTCTTCTGATTGACAAAATCGAATTTATTATAGAGAAAAATAAAGAAGTTGATTATGAAAAACGCAAATGTATTGTTATATAGCGAGTTGTGGGGGTTTTGAATGACGGCTAGGTTAGGTGTAATGACAAAATTACCCTCGAGACATGGTAATGTTAAGGGTATTATTGGAAATAAAGGACAAAAAGTGTTTATACTTTGGTTGATCAGCATTAATAGAAAAGTTATTTACGCGGCCGTTTTCATGGAAAGGGAAGGAATGAGAGGAAAAAAAAGGAGAGAGAAATAATGATTTGTGGATTTTGGAAAAAAAGAGAAATAATGATTTGTGGATTTTGGAAAAAACAATGAAACCTAAGTAGAATAAAATTAGGAAAACGTTTCTTTTTGGTAAAGAAAAACACTTTATGCAAATATTTCCAAAACCAATTATATTAGGGATAGTTCCCTAATCTTTTTAGAATAAAGACATTTTCCATTATATGTAAATACTCACACATTAAGCTAAAAAATACATTCTGCATTAGCAATTTTGATTTCACTCATTACTAAATACACCTTCTACTTCATTAATTGTTGTCAAGATCTCTTTTGCGAATTAATCAAACCAACTGGAGGAGAAATCAAATACCAAGGATAGGGGTGTACAGAACCAAATCGTAAATCGCACCAAACCGACAAACCGAACCAATCCGCAAAAAAAAACCGCTTAATGGTTTGGTTTGGTTTGGTTTGGTATTGA
>JAOTQR010078939.1:0-10906 GCA_025774065.1 Solanum ossicruentum
GTTATCATAACTCATATCCAAATCAAATGATCCCTTAGTGATGAGATAAATTATTTCATACACATGATAGTATCCCGAGATAACTTATTCTGGAATAATTTACTCCCAACCAAACGATGATAACATTTACCTATCAAATACTAAAAGATAAATTAAAAAACACATTTATAAAAAATTATTTTTCATGAAAAAACATAATTTTTTTTCACCAAACACATCCAAAAACCCAAAACCCCTCTCTTTTTCCTTTCTTCTTCTGCTTCCTCTCCGTCCCGTTCTCAGTTAGCCGACAAATTTCACGCTCAACAATATATACATATCATTTTCACCATTAATTTATTCTCTTTCTATATATAATAATATATGTCAGATGCTTTCCCATAAAAATTATTATACCAATTAGAAAATTCAAAAAAAGAATACAAAAATCTTCCGAGCCGTTACCGTACATCTTTTATCTTTCCCAGATATCAGTCAAGCATTCACATTTGAGGGATTTCTGTTGATTTAGCTGAACTTTTAGCTACAATTCCAACTGAACTGTGTATATTTATGTACAGTGTAAGTGTACAAGGTTGAAATTGGGGTTTGATTGCAAATGGGGAACTGTTGTAGATCTCCGGCAGCTGTAGCTAGAGAAGATGTGAAGTCGTCGAATTACTCCGGTAATGATTACGGGAGGAAAGACAAGTCCGGCAACAAGCAGAATCAGAAGCAGAAGCAGATCAGTGTGTTAACTGATAAGAAAAAGGAGAATGTTGAGGAGAAGTATATAATTGATAGAGAGTTAGGAAGGGGTGAATTTGGAGTGACTTACCTTTGTATAGATCGTAGCAATAGGGATTTATTAGCTTGCAAGTCGATTTCGAAGAGGAAGCTGAGGACAGCTGTGGATGTGGAGGATGTAAGGAGAGAAGTGGCGATTATGAAGCATTTGCCTCGGGATTCGAGTATTGTGAGTTTGAAGGAGGCGTGTGAGGATGACAATGCGGTGCATTTGGTTATGGAGTTATGTGAGGGTGGAGAGCTGTTTGATAGGATCGTGGCTCGGGGGCATTATACAGAACGAGCTGCTGTTGCTGTTACGAGGACAATTATGGAGGTGGTGCAGCTGTGCCACAAGCATGGGGTGATCCATAGAGACTTGAAGCCGGAGAACTTCTTGTATGCAAATAAGAAGGAGAACTCACCTTTGAAAGCTATTGATTTTGGCTTGTCAATTTTCTTCAAGCCAGGTGAGTAGGATACTTCAATTGGTGTGAAATTACAAAATTCTGTTGTTTGAATTGTCATACCTGTTGTTGGTAACTGAGTGAACCTTTTGTTCTAGGTTTTATTTTCTAATGTTATGTCAACTAGCATGACCTAGAAAGTATTATTGATCTGATCTGTGGTGCGAAGAAGAACTCTCAGGATTCAATTCCTTCTTGATACTTTCTCCGGGAAGTTGCTTTTTGAAAAGTGAGGATGGAAAAGAGAATCCATTATTTTAAGCAATGAGACAGTATCGTGAAAATGAAAAAGGATTGTTGGTTAACTTGACCAAATGTTATTGCAATACAATGCTTGCAGCTGACAATTTTGGCTGCGTGAGTTAGGAGATCCGGCATATGATGGTCACATTTGGTGTCTTCTATGTCTGTGATGAATGATGTGCTAACTCAGAGACTCATGGTTAATGGAATAGGTTATAAAACTGAAATCCTAGCAAAGAATTAGTATAATTTTTCATGGGAATGTTGATGACGTTTTCTATTGAGTATTGATGCTATGTGCTAAAGTGCAAATGAGTTCAGCTATTGTGCCAGGGAAATGTGTGTATTTTTTTTTGTAAGCATAGATAGTTCTATGTGACTTTAGTCGTTGTTATTGTATTGACATCATCATGAAGGTTTACCCTTCAGAACCTAGTGTAACCAGTAACCATCCATACAAACTTGTAAGAAGAAATTCTGTATAAACTTGTATTCTGTCTATCCCGTTTTATTTGGTTATTTTATATTTGGTAGGGCTTCTGGTCTATTGTATGTGATACACTTTCCTTTGTAGTCTATTAAAAAATGAATGGCACCTCTCTCTTTTTGGGAACTATTTAAACTTGTTATGACTTGTTGGGACCTTCACCCCACTCATATAAGAAAAAAAGACGTGTGAAACTTTCACCACCACTAATTCAAAGGAATACTTTTGTAGTTTTGTTACTTTACATATATTTGGTTAAGCCTTTCTAGTTTCTTAAACTTCATGCCCAATCAAACATCTCGGTAGATATACCACCCATGGAACTTAAAGAATCTAAAGGAGCACGAGTCATATATTCCATGTCTTTTCGTGTGATAAATTCAGACAGCAGGAGTAGTTGTTTAATGTCTATTAATCAGTTGATGTTATGAACAAAAACCTTCTCCATTTATACTCTGATGTGAACAAGCTAACTAATGAACAGCTTAGCAGGGAAAGAATGCTAAATTAGTGTCTGCATAATGGGAATCTAAGAATTAATAAAGCTATAGTATGCTTTGTTGGAATGGATACTTTTAGCAATCAAATGAAGGATAGTTGCTTGGACTTGGTCATCACGAAGATAGAGGGTTGTGCTTCTTCAATTTAAATGAGGCTCTTTAGAGACTTGAGATTGATTGTATCACGTTAGAAGATTTGGGCTTGCAGTGAGATGAAACATTGGGCTTAGAAATGCTTGACATTAGCTATATCAAAGAACTTTGTAGACTCAATGTACCTTGTTTTTTATGATTCCCTGCTTGATGCAAGGGACATGCAGATGAAACATTGGGCTTGCAGGGGCACTTCATATTGTGCATTATAATTTGAAGCTCTGTGATTTCTCTTATTCAATTTGTGTTGATAGGTTGTGTTAGTTGCAAAAAAAGCTTAGAAAATACTTCGCAAGAAAGTCTCTTAATCTCCAACTTGCAAGAAATGCTTGACATAAGCTATATCAAAGAATTGTGTACACTCAACGTACCTTGTTTAATTGATGCAAGGGATATATAGATGAATCAAAGTCTTGCCAACTTCAGTAGAAATTTTCTTAATCTCTAACTTATGAGAAATGCTTAGAATCGTGTACGCTCAATGTACCTTGTTTAATTGATTGTCTGCTTGATGCAAGGGACATGCAGATGAATCAAAGTCTTGCCAACTGGTGCTAGTAATTCGTTTTTAATAAGAAATGAGCCTTGGGCCTAAGTCAACTTCAAAGGCAAACTCAATTGGTGAGGAGTACGCAAGACCATATGAGGAGACAACCACCTTTTTCCTGCACCAATGTGCAACACTTAACACTCCTCTTCACTCCCAAGACTCTAAATCTAGAATGTGGACAACATAACACGAAGCCCATCATTTGGTATGCCAAGTATAGGAATAGGTCTAGATATGATACCATTAAAAGTAAGGACCTTGGCCTATAAGTAAGCTAGCTCAAGAGGTGAGGATGGACTAAAACCATATAAGTAGACAACAACTCATTCACTGTATGGGACTTGTACCACTTTCTAGCAACTCATAGTTTTACTGGCTATTTAATTTTTGTACCATCATATATGATGATATGGGAAGCTTATACTGCCTAGTGCCTCCAAAGTCATTATAAAAGCCTAAACTGCAGTGTCTTTAACCAAATTATTATAAACATACTATTGTCTAGGTGCATGATAGGGAACCTCTTGTTTTATATTTAAAAAAAAATAATTGGAAGAATCTTGTTTGCCTCAGTTTTACTCCTGGAAGCTCTGAATAATGCAAAGAAGTTATTGACGCGTATGACTAACTTTATAATGTGGTTGCATCTCATGTTAGTGCAATCACCCCGTAATTGAGAGAATTAAATTTTACTAGAATAGTTCATTAGCTCCTGAGGTGGTCAAAACAGCCTCTGTACCTCCCTGAGGTAGTGGTAAGGTCTGATTACACTCTAACTCCCCTGATCCCATTTAGTGGGATTTCACTGGTTTTTTGTTGTTCTTGTACCTTCACACCTTCATTTGAATTTTGACATTCTTCTGATGCTTGGTTATTCTGGAGAATCCTTGTCCAATGCATTGAACAACAATTTTCTGTGATGGGGCAAACCATAAAGACCTTGAAAATTTGTTAGGTTCTAGTACTTTAAAGTACACAAACAAATATTTAAAATATCAGTTTGCACGCCAATTTTGGCTACAAATTAGTAAAATATTACTTGGATGTCATAATCAGGGTACAACATATACTGGAAGTTCTTTAGGGTCTAAGAGAGCCCTAGGTCCAAGTCAAGTTAGAAGTACATGACGAATTAAATTTTCATACAAGCGTGCATAAGGCCAAATTCCAAGCAATCACTATTCTAATATATCGAGTTATGCTTGGGGCAATATATCAAAAAGCTCTTTGCGTTTAGTATCCAACATCACAAACCATGCATTAGTTGGGCATTCCTAAACAAAATCATGACCGCTATATTAAGATGCTTTCATCAAGGTTCAAACTGCACAACACGAAACACCAGCAATTGGGCCTATATTAATGCAGTTTTAGGCAACATCATTCTAGTGAAATTTTGAGTTAGGGTTTGGAGCTAAAGTTGGAGGTCTAGCTTGAAACATTTTCCCAAGCTCAATCTCAGGAACCTGGTAGACAAAGTCCCAAGCTCAATCTCCACCTTTAGCTCCAAACCCCAACTAAAAATTTCTACAAAAGATGATGTTGTCCGAAATTGCAATTATATAGGCCTAGTTGCTTGCATGAATTGTACCTTATGCAGTTTGTACCTTAATGAATACATTCCAATGAAATGGCCATAACTTTTTGTTGGAATGTCTCAATGAAGAATGATTTGCAGTGTTGGATTATGTTGCTATATTATCTAGAGCCTAACTCATTATATATTGTATATTGGAAGTAGTGATAATTTGAAGTCAGGCCTTATCCGTGTTCATGTGAAAGTTTAGTGCTTTGTGTAGTTTCCAACTTGACTTGGCTTTGTGGCTCTCCTTAGAACCTAAATTACTTCCAATATACATTGTACACTTATTATCATGTCCAAGTAGTATTGTACCAGTCTGTAGACTCACTTGACACACAAAATGATATTTTAAATATTCGTTAGCTCTCTTCAAAGTCTTTGTGGGCGTTTAGACATAAAAATTGTGAAAACTTTAAAAAAGTAGAATTTGTTTCCAAGTTGAAAATTATATTTGTACATGAAAGCAAATTGGAGTTGTTTTTGAATTGTGAAATCAAATTCTTGGGTTTTTTCGAATTCTTGTGTTCAAGTTGAATCCCCAAAAATTGTAACAATTTTATGTCCACACAATTCCCCAGAATAGATTACCGGAAAAAAGTGAAAACTATCCATGGCCAAACGAGCGCTTTGAACCAAGCTTTTTTTCTTTTTTTCGATGGAGAAGAACCTAAGAAAATTTGGAGGGTCGCTGCACAAACATTTGCAAAAATTAAGAAGTGAAAAATGTTATTGTTCTTTATTCTCGTCTAGTTCTGTTCTCTGATTATGGTTGAACCACTACAAATAAATGACCTATAGGATGTGATCGAGCAATTGGTAATGACATGATTTGCCATATAATGAGCCCTGTGCTTGCACAATTGGCGATGCATGAATTGCCATATTCTATTCCCGATGCATCATGGACAACTATACATGGGATACATGCAAGTATTGATGAAGAAACTTACTTGGTGGGTGTGTGTTGCGGGGTTGGGGGTGGAGAGGATAAGATCGCAGACAAGATTCCAGCTTGCAAATAGTAACATAATCCTTTTGGAAGATAGTAGTTTGTCGCGTCTCTTAAGTGAGTAGTTTTCTAAAAGATTCTAGTTTCTTTTTTAGCTTGTTTATCTTTATGATATTCTCTTTATTTTATATTTTGTTTTCTTAATATTTGAGTTGCAAGGGTCTAAATTACTAACTAAATTTTAGGATGAAGTTTTTTTTTCTCTCCCTCAAAATACAGAATGTTTGAGGACATCTTTCCTATTAGTTCGCTGCATGGCTTAGGCCTTCATATTTCTTGAAGGAATTTAGTGTCTCCTTGTGTAAAACATCCTCTAACATACTTTCTTAGGGCCCACTTGGACTTGAATATTTTTCCTTTTTTTTTCGAAAGTTATTTTCAAAACAAGATTTGGTTACACATTAGAATGATTTTTTTCTA
The DNA here is from genome assembly GCA_025774065.1 of Solanum ossicruentum. NCBI lineage: Eukaryota > Viridiplantae > Streptophyta > Magnoliopsida > Solanales > Solanaceae > Solanum > Solanum ossicruentum. The sequence continues at coordinate 6,177 of JAOTQR010078939.1, forward strand.
GTGAAATGCATGTCCAAACACAACTTCAATTTCCAACTATAATTTTGCAATTTGAACTTCAAATACTACTTTGTTTTTTCAAATATTACTCAGCTGATGTTCAAGAGCCTACTTAGTTTCCTCCTAAAGCTAATCTAACTTTGATATTACGTCGATATTAAGTTGCTTCTCTTTCTCTGTTGATTAAAATGACTAGTGTGGTTGCACCCATTGTTTGGTTCCATAGTTGAGTTGTTTTTTCTACTGAAACTATGAATATTGTAGGCATTTTTCATTTAACATTTTGGTTAAGTTTTTATTTCTTTAACACACGAATCATGTTTAATCTTCAAAGTTCTGCTGTTTTTAGGTGAGAAATTTTCTGAAATAGTAGGAAGCCCTTATTATATGGCTCCAGAGGTGCTTAAGCGGAACTATGGACCAGAAATAGATATTTGGAGTGCAGGAGTCATTTTATATATTTTGTTATGTGGGGTTCCGCCATTTTGGGCCGGTAAATTCACTTCCTATAACTAATCATTTCATCTATACGTTCTTAAATACCTTCTTTCTCATTTAATTTAAGGCACTCCTTTGTTACAGAATCTGAACAAGGAGTTGCACAGGCTATCTTACGAGGGGCAATAGATTTCAAGCGTGAGCCATGGCCAAGTATTTCAGACAGTGCTAAGAATCTTGTACGTCAAATGCTGGAGCCAGATCCAAAGCTACGACTGACTGCAAAACAAGTACTTGGTAAGTTGTTACACATTCTGTTTATGGTCAAAGTGCTCGTCATGATCGTTTAGAAAACTATTGCCTCAACACAGGATAACCTTCTATTCATGCTCTGAACTGTTCAGACAACATGCATGCACTTTAAATATTATCTGGGTACCTCCATATCGAAGCTTGAAGGTGATTTTCTTGTATCTTCTGTAATGAACATTCTATCTTGTAGAACATCCTTGGCTTCAAAATGCTAAGAAGGCTCCAAATGTTCCTCTTGGAGATATGGTCAAGTCAAGACTTAAGCAGTTTGCGTTGATGAATAGGTTCAAGAGGAAAGCTCTGAGGGTTAGTTTAATACGCATACAATATTTTTGAACTAAACATTTGTGCTTGTAGGAACACTAAAAGGTGCACTATTGAATGTAGGTCATTGCTGATTTCTTGTCCAATGAAGAAGTTGAAGACCTTAAAGAAATGTTTAACAAGATTGATACTGATAATGATGGTATAGTTTCTGTCGAAGAACTAAAAGCTGGACTTCAAAAAGTCAATTCACAGCTGTCTGATTCTGAAATCATGATGCTTATTGAAGCTGTGAGTACACCTGCCTTTTCTTTGATGAAAAACCATTTGAGTTTTACTGCCCCAGTTTTTTCCTAGATTAACAAAATACTTGAGCGTGCTTATGATGTTGATAGGCAGATAATATCTGCAATCTTTATCATCTCACATGTGAATGTTATAAACCCTTCACAATGTGTATGTTGCCTCTTGAACTAGAATACTTGTTTTAAGACTTTAATCTGTTTGCCAACCTTTTCTAGGATAAAGAAGTGGAAAAGAATTAGTACTATGTTACCTTATCTATAGTTTGGGAGTTTAACTCGTAAATGAACAAAAGTTGACTTATGTCACTAGAGTAATGGATGACCATCTCTTTCCTGTCTCTGAATTAGTTGATTTCCCCACATGGATTTCCAAATTGGCATTGCTTGAATATAAAGATTGGCAAAATAGATTCTACTTTGATGTATGCCTCAGTTAAATGTGCAAGGTTTTAGTATTTATTTACCGGTGAAGATAATTATGCTGTCCTCTTATAGTTCATTGCTGGCGTTATAATTGAAATGCAGTTAAATGTGGACATACTACATATAAAACAAGTTTTTCCTTATCCTTTATCCCTTTGATAGAATAAGTGAAAAGAAACAATGGAGAATGTTTAGCAAACTGATAAAAGAAAATTAAGCGGCAATGCCACCGATGTTAATAAGGTAGGTTCATTGCTGGCGTTATAATTGAAATGCAGTTAAATGTGGACATACTGATGAAAGAAAATTAATAGAATAAGTGAAAAGAAACAATGGAGAATGTTTAGCAAACTGATAAAAGAAAATTAAGCGGCAATGCCACCGATGTTAATAAGGTAGGTTCATTTCTAACAGATTGACACTAACGGGAAAGGGACTCTGGACTATGGGGAATTTATTGCCATTTCACTCCATCTTCAAAGGATGGCAAATGATGAACATCTGCACAGAGCTTTCTCCTTCTTCGACAAGGATGGCAATGGTTATATTGAACCAGATGAGCTTCGGGATGCATTGATGGAGGATGGATCAGATAACTGTACCACTGTTGCTAATGATATTTTCCAGGAAGTTGATACAGACAAGGTAAAAAGACCAGCACACAAATCCTCTACAACTAAACATGAATACAGAGGAGGCATGATTTCTTTTTTATCTTCACATTTTTGCAGGATGGGCGCATCAGCTATGATGAATTTGCAGCCATGATGAAAACTGGGACAGATTGGAGAAAGGCTTCTCGACATTACTCAAGAGGGAGATTTAATAGTCTGAGTGTGAAACTAATGAAGGACGGGTCACTTAACTTGGGTAATGAGTGAAGTTCAAGAGAGGCCGAATGATTAAGTAGTACTGTATCCATTATTCAATATCTAGTTATTGTTTGTGGGGTTCGGTTTAAAATTGTTGGCCTTCCAGGATCAAGATGAGGTGACTTCATCGGGTTAACCTCTTCAAATTTAGTTCGAGTAAACCAAAATAGGTTATTGTTGCTGGTAACGCACAATGTATGATTCTTCCCCTCTTCTCTGGACAATTGTTCTTGTTCAAAAAAAAACTTGGCAGTAGAGCATAGTCTTTTGTAAAAGAAATACCGTATTGTAGTTTGTGTGCCCATCAAAAACTAGTAGTTGCTGTATGGACAGTTAGGCAGGTTCAATGCTCATTCTCTCAAGTGAAGCAGATCTGCTTCAGTATTATTTGTTACCAGAGTCCAGTAGTAATGTTCAAAGGGGTCGAAATAATATTTAAGGAAGTAGATTTAACTCCTTATAAAAGAAATGTAAAAAAAAAAAAAGAATAAGAACCCGTTTAGCCTATCTGAAAAAAAAAAGCTCTTAAAAAGTACTTACGAAGTATTTTTTAAAGTGCTAAAATTTATTTGAAAAATAAGCAATTATATATTTGGATAAAAATGTTGAAGCTGAAAAAAGTTGTTGATGTGTTTGACATATAAGTGTTGTTAAGTAGCCTTTTAATTGAAAATATCTGAAATACCCTTCAAACTGTTAACATTATAAAAATCAATTACTTAAAAATTTTTTAGTCTATAAAAATAAAATAAAGTAAAATAAATTTATATTTTAGTTCAATATCAATATAAACTTATTATTTAAGTAAATTTTATATACACAATTTAAGATAAAAATTTTGCAGTACCTAATTCTTTAAACAAGAAGAAAAGTCGGAAACAATTTTACAATACAAACTAATGAAAAATAAAATAAATAGTGAAACTTACATCAATGAAAGCGGAGGAAGAGCACTCAAGCTTTGTCAAGAGAGAGCGCGACGAAAAGAGTGTTGGATTGTGATTTGAATTGAAATAATGAGAAGGGAGAGTAGTTTGGGTTAATTTAGTTAAGAATATTTTTGAGAATATGAAAAAATATTTAGGGTAAAAAGGTATTTTTTTGGTTAAATTATAATAACTTTTAAACTAAAAAATAAAAAGTTGGGGGTGCTGTTTTTAACTTTTAACTTATTTGAATCAAATTTTAACTTTTTTTAAGTTGTTTTGAAAATTATCAAACACTTTTATAAATTAAATAGAGTTTAAAAACAAATTTGACCAGTTTTTAAATTAGTTAAACGGGCTCTAAAAGTAAAACAAAAAGGTATATGATGAGCTAAGATAAATTGTAAACAAAACCCAATGACATATAATTTATCATGGAAAAGAAAAATATATTTTTCTCCATTAAATGTGTCATGCAACATGGATAATTTTGTCGATTTTATTTCACTTCCCGTCTAGTTTGTGTAAAGGTAAATTTTCTAACATGCTTTGTCATTTCAGGCAGAACTTCTGTATCTTTTATCAAGTCACCAATGGTGATGTTAGAAATTCCGTTAAAAGTGTTCATAAAGACAATCATAATATGTTTTATGATCAATTATAACTCAAATAACATTTATAATAAATCATAAAATCAGATCTTTCATGTTCAGTATGCAAGTAATGTTTATCTATATATTGTAATTATTAGACTTTTATGAAATAAACCATGCATGATAAATCACTACGTGCTTTGGCCTATTGCAATTTTGACTTTAAATGCTACTACTCTCTCTATATTTTTTTAAAAGAAATTATTTGTGTGTGTGTGTTTTTTAAAGGTTAACCAGATGTGCATAGATAACTTAATTGTCAAACACAGTGTCTTGGCTTCTACTGTTGGCCATATTGAAGCTTATTTGAGTCATATCCTGATCCGCATAGGACAAAATATTTTTGCAAACCTTGCATACATAGCAATTTTTCATCAATCTTGGATGGAGTCAAAGATTCACTATTTTTTTGGCTTTGAGGTATGATGGAATAAAGCAAAATGGCTCTTTAACCTGTCTGTGCTTCTTTCAATTGTGAAGTAGCAGTTAGTCAATGCAACTTTCGACGCTCATCATGGGTCATCTAGAAACAGTCGC
>JAOTQR010078940.1:0-10906 GCA_025774065.1 Solanum ossicruentum
TAAGAGAAAAAACCACAAAACAATATACACATATATATATATATATATATATATATATATATATATATATATATATATATATATATATATGCTTTCAAAAGAGGCAATAGTCATTGCAAATCCTTTCAATGCACATTTAGGCTCAAAAACCAAACACATTTCATAATCACATATACTTGGGCTCAAAGTCAAATCATAATTCATAACTATGATACTCATGCATAGGAATAACTCATCATATATATGAGATGGTGCAAGTACCCAAAATGCTCAAAGAGCAATATCATAGACATTTATGTGATCGCATTCTAGTCGTAACCAATATGTGAGCTTAACTCATTGAAATTATTTTCATAAGACGTATATTAGCTTAACCACCTGGTAATTTCATAAATCCAATACTCATGAATGGATATGCTATGAATGAGATGAGAATAACATGCGTAATAGAGATTCAAACTTAATCAATAATACATTGTGAAATTCAAATAAATACTTAAGTAAAATTCACATTAAATCATAATATAGATTACCCATGCACAAATCAAGCTTTAAAGGGGACATGCACATTCATAACTTCATAACTTCAATACAATTTATTATATCAGAGCTTAAATGACTTTAAAATCAACAACAAGACATAGCACATACATCAACTAAATTTAATAAACAATAATATTCAAAACCCACATTTAATGTAAATTCCATAAATGAATTGTAAAATAGTTTGGGTCTTCTTGGTTGAAAGGGACCAAGAATCAATCCCACATACCTTAGCTAATGAAGAAGTTTCAAGAAGAAATTTGAAGAAGAATGAGCCTTCCCTTGATTCTTAAGCTTAGATTCACAAGAGTCCTTTGAGAGAGAGTTCTTAAGAGGGTTCAATATAATTCTAAGTATGAGGAAATGAATTTGAATGAAGGAATAAAGTATAGGTCATTTGAAAGTCCTTAGGTATCATAGAAGGTCACAAAAGACCCTTTGGATAAACCATAATTACGAAAACGCCATTAATGAGACGAGTTGAAAAATTGAAAATTTTGTCTTATGGAGGACTATACGGTCCATGACAAACCATGCGGTCGTATACATGTCTGTGATCCAACACTTCAAAAATTTTCACTTGATGAAGGTCCAAAGTGGTAATCCCATATTTAGAATTTTTTTTTTTGACGTGAGCATACATACGGAGGGTGGTATGGACCATACCAAACCACACGTTCCATCTGGCCCCTCCATCCCACTTTTATTAGAAAATGTCTTCCATGAAAAAGTCTCGAGACGGTGATTCAATACTTAAAAAATTTCACTCCAAAAGCCATACGGGAAGGTATACGGGTCGTACCATCCTATACAAATCATATACTTGGCCGTGCCACTTTACTTGGTTCCAAAACTATGGAATTTCAATACTAAGGCTACCACATGGCCCTCCACACGATCCATGAAGCCTCACATGACCCATGTGGGGTCCATGTGTCGCATACCTTAGTCCAAAACTCTATGATTAAGCTCCAACACCCACACAAGGCCAAGGGTCACTCCAAGGAGGCCCCACACAGTCCATATAGCCTTATACGGACCGTGAGGGCACCCATAGAGCGTCACCTTAGTCCAAAACTTTCTGAAACCAAAATTGCCAAGCTCTAATAAGGTCATACAATGTCCAGGTCCTTACAAGTGATACTGATATTCTTGCATAATTGGGATGAGTAAGCTCTGGTGTTGTTGGCATTCTTGACTACTAATGTAATTATGATGATCTGAGACATGATGATGGTTTGAGCATTAGTTGAGACTCTTGATATTATTCTTTCTGTGCATATGATGATATGAGATTCATGTATCGGTATACCTGTTTTAATGTCATTCTATATGTTACATGTATTTTTGGATTGCATCATTGATTTACATCTATTGTTTGTTGCTTGTGACGTCCTTTTACCCCGGGTAGAAGGAAAGAGTATTCTCCACATTGGTACCACCGCTTTGACTCGGGCAGGAGGCAAGATGGGATTCATATCTTATATTCCCTTGACCACGGGCAGGTGGCAAAGACATGGCACTGTGATATTCCTTGACCACAAGCAGGTGGCAAGGCTGAGGCATTCTGATATTATCTTGATCAGGAGCAGGTGGCAAGACTGTGAAATACGTAGCATATGAATAGATGAGTTGTGTATAGTATTCACATTTATTGATGTATGGTATTATGGGTTATTAAGAATACCTTAGCTCATTATCATGTATATAATTATGGACTAACCTTTTTGGATGCAAGGATTGGATTCTTCATTATTGCATACTTTTTTCAATATTTCTTACCCAGTCGGTTAAACTTACTAGGTGCATTTCCATGTACTCACCCCTACTTTGTTCCTCTCTACTGATCGAGCATAGGACCCGTATAGGGTAGCTGATTCACTCTAGTTTATCTTCCTTGCATCTATCCAGATCCTTCTGGTGAGGCTCAGACTTCAAGTTACCGTCGCTCTTTAGGATTTTCTTTATTATATCATTTAGACTTTGTATCAGATATTATTCTATGAGACAACTTTGTATCTTATGCTGAGACAATCATGTTTAATCTTTAGTACTATTTTATATGCTCTTGTACTCATGACTCTAGGTTTTGGGAGATTTCTTATATAATATGAGTTGTTTCCTCTTTATTATATCTTTCTTGTGTCGCGACTCAATTTTGGGTCATGAAACCACCTTATTGAAAAGTCTATGTCAAGTACATCAACTAGTCCCACAATACTATTAATACATCTCATATAATTACTCTCTCTCTCTCTCATCAATAATCATAATGGCAACTGGACTCCGCAAATCCTCAACTAAGCTCATAAATCTCAAATTTATCATGAATATTATCAATTTACCATAACACTATCCAAATGCTATCATAAGTCTCATATCATCCCAATAATATCTAGAGTTATCTCAGGTCACACTATTTCATATCAATTTATCAATAGGATCGTCATTCACTTAAATTTTAGCATAACTGGTATCATATTTTTATCAAAATTCTATCATATCATGCCAATGGCTCATCGGTCAATCTAAATCTTACAATTATCGCAGGAACATGTCCAATAACTCAAATTCAGTCCCAAATAGGTAAGCCAAACCTATCTCAATATCAAAATCATACTCTGACCAGCTTTAAATAAACTAAAACCTCCAAACGATCCTGAATCGATCAATCATTATCAAAAATAAATACTATGCGTCAAGAGGTGAATTTTGATACCCATATTAGCATGAATTAGGCTTAGGTGAAAAACAATCAAAATTAAGGCTAAAATTCGAAGTTCTAAATCTGGAAATTGACTTTGAATCAGGTTCTACGCAAAAAATAAAATATGTGGGTGAAAATCCCACTAAAATCGAGTTAAATCAGATCAGAAATCCACTTTAACCGATTAAAGTTTTGAAATTACAAACAAAAAATTTCCAATTTTGGACATTCAAAATCATGAAATTCAAGACAAAATCAAGGTAAAACGCATGAAATTTAATTAAAAGGGGGTTAGGAATACTTACCAAAAGATTATTCGAAAATTCTCTTCAAAAATCACCCCAAAAGCTTGAAAGGTTTAAGAATGGAATAAAAATGGAGTTTCATAGTTGTAACACTGTCCAGGTAATAAATGTTCTCCCGAAACACAGGGGGAGTCCGCGAACACGAAGGAAAACAATCACAAAGCTCTGTGAATGCGGTGGGGGAGCCCACGCAAGCAGAAAAGGAAGGCCCATTGATCAGCGATCGCAGTTCAAATCCCGCATACGTGGAGGTCATTACCCCTAGACCTCCGTGAACTCGATCCTCAAGGTTGCGAATGTAGATAATAAATGAGGTTGCACCAGAAATCTTTCACCGGCAATGCACCACTAAACTCAAAAATTAGAATGGACCCTCGGAACTCATCTGAAATCAGAATTTTACAAACCAAACATGTATCTGTACCAAAAATGGTGATATAGACTCAACGCAATAATCAAAATTTGATTCTGAGATCTCCACGACACATTTACTAATGCAAGTCAAATAAGCTACTTTAAAATTCAAAATACCAAAATTATCCTCGACAACTCCTAAAATTTTGATGGGACCATTTCTAGCATTGGTTTCACCATCCGAAACTACTAAAACTATCAGAATTTCAATTCGAGCTTCCAAACTCCGAATGTTGTCCAAAGTCAAATTTTGGATCTAGAACAACTAAAAATGTAACTTTGGGCTTAAAAACCTCATTTTAACTCCGAATTTAGTTTTGTAACTTATAGTAGACCAGTTTTGACATTTTAGAGCTAATGGAATTGACGAATCTCCAATCGGACACTCAAAACTCAGAATGGTACAAAAACTCACTTTTTTAACAACTTAAGTTTTCAAAAATGCCAAAACTCATATTTTTAACTTTTAAAACTTTGGATTTAAGTTCCAACGTAACAATACAGATAATTCAAAATAGGACCAAAGCAACTTACGAAAAGGCAAAATAGTAATTTCTCAAATAGGCTCAAAAATGACCAGCCAGGTCACTACATTTCGACGAGTAAAAAAATTGGAAAATATCTTCGCACCAAACACAACATTAGAATATTGTCTCTACTGGGAATACTAAAAGTTAAAAAACAAATGTGAACCATATGAATGATAAAAGCTATTGATGGAGCAATAAAGGTATTAAATTCTTAAATGTAAAATGTAAATTTAGATTAAATGCCTCAAAAATAATGTCAGGAAAAAACAAATGTTAACAAGTGCATGTGCCCATTTAGATTGCCATAAATGCTCAAGTAATAAGGTGATTCAAGCTTTTGTGTTTTTTGAGAAATTAATGCAAGTCTTGCAATTGCAGCCTGAGAAACAACACATTTCACATCCAAAACACAAACATGAAGCGCAGCCTCCACACGTCGAGGAAAGCGAACATCCCTTATACGCCCTTCGACTTGCTCTCTCTTCGACATTATCACATGAAAATCTAAAACACAAGAAAAAGAAACAAACAAACATGTTCATCATGAGTGCTATAGAAATGAGTAATATAATTCACTAAGCATAGCCATATTACCATAACTTGGCAATTACTTGGATATAGCACATATTATGATAAATAGTCTTAGATAGGATTATCTCACAAATTACTAACTTTGGAAATTGAATGATGCAATAACTACAAATAGAACATATTATAATAATGGCATGTTTAAGATCAAAGAAAGCATTCTACCCGCTCCTATGAGCAATTAACTTTGGATATTAAATGTGATAGAAAGTTTATTTCCAAAAGAGAATTTGGTGTGACATATACCCTTTGTCTTTTTATTTGGTGTGCTTAGGAGTTCCTTTATTCAAATTGGATGGAATGAAAGCATGTCTTAACTCCTATGGGCATTAAGGATTTTTTGATAAGGAAGTGAAGATTACTAACTTGAAATATGATGTATAAAGTCATCCCAACAATTGAAGCAGTCTTTGGAATTTCTAGCGATGTCATGTTAAAACTTTAACTAAGGAAATGGTTAAGAGAAAATAGAAAGAGAGCAAAAGGGAAGTAAATTATGGTAACTCAAAAGAGAAAAAATGAGAGGATATTTCGAATGAAGAAAATGGCTATGAGCACAAAACAAATTGTTGAAAATGGGAGTGGGTGGTTAAATAATTTATATAATCATATAACTAAAATAGGTAAATAATTTGTGTAACATCTCAAGACGTCCAAAATTGTTTAACAAGATACTTCCTCATTTGTTCCACTAGTAACTGATCCAAGTTATAAATTTTCATTATAAAAGTCTGATTGATTGATTAGAAGAGATTTCCTTTTGAATATGAATAACAAATTTACAACAAAAGTTTGTATATGCAATATATAGTCATTATTAAAGAAACTAGGAAAGGAAACATACTTGCCATCAGAACACTTCCAATGCTTATTGATCAAACCATCATGGTAGCTCCTACATTCCTCTTTCGAGCGGCGACGAAATCTACGCTCTTTTTTGCACTTGGTACATTTGATAAACTCATCGCGGTGAAAATTTTTTCTTGATCGATTGGAAGGCTTTAAATATTAATTATAATATTATAGTAATAATATTATAGTAGTGAAGTCTTTATCAGTGGAACTTTGTAACCATAAACAAAGATCCAAATATTACGCTTCCATTTCCTGCATGTTTCTCAAATGCAGCCCGTGTAAGATTATCTAATCACAGAAGATTAACTTTTATTAGTATCAAAACAAGGCAACTAGTGTCAAATACGATAATAAAAAGGAGTATATTGTGTTTCACGAAATACAAATACAATAGTAACATGCTAAATGACTAAATGATGAAAAAATAAAAGGTAATAGAATATCAAGTTATTCCAATGAGTAAGACCAAACTAATGATCAGATGATTACACAATACAATGTTCAAGAAGCTAGATAACAGGAGATAAATGTAGTCTCATTGATCGATTTAATTGTACATAGTATTTTTCAAATGAACATGTTGCAGATTTTTTAGAAAGCAATTGTGGTCCTAAGAACAGAATAATCTACATATATGGTAGAATAAATATGTCCTATAACACATTTTACAATAAGGACAAATGCGAAAAACTCACTTAAAATATTTGTCTCTATTGGAATCTGAAACTGAAATCTTATAGTTCTCAATCCATTTCATTAACCATTAAACCACATCATTCAATGCTACATTGAATATATATATACATATATATATATATATATATATATAATTTCATGAAATATTTTCAACATATTAACAGTAACACGACAAGGACAGATGCAAGAAATTATCTAACATATTTGTCTCTATTGGGATTTGAAACTAAAACCTCATGCTTCGTGTAAGGACCCCAGATTTTGGCTAAGGCTGGCATCTCATGGCCATTGAACGGGTCGTGTGACACCTCACAAGACACGTGGGATCTCATGTGATATCCCATGAGCTGTGGAGGGGTGTCCTTGTGAAGATCTCATCCTAAAATAATTTTCTAAGTGTAGAATCACCATCTCGGAACTTTGGTGCCTTCATACGGATGCCCATACTACCCGTGAAGCCTCTCACGAACTGTTTCACTTTCAGTGGACTCAGCCTTAGCTTGAAGAATTTTCTGAAGACCCTCTCACGGGCCCTCACACGAGCCATGTGGCTTCACACGATCCGTGTGGTTCTTTGACATGACCCCTGACAACTTTTAAAAGATCATTTTATTAATGGTCTTCTCCTAATTTTGGTTTATTCTAAGGGTCTTTTATGACTTTCTCACCTATCCTAAATCCCTAAATCAGCTTATACTCTTTCATTACCATTAATTCTTATTCTAACACTTAGCTTCTCATTAATTCACTCAAACACTTTCCGAATCCCTTTTTAAGCTCTAATCGGAGGATTCCCATGGAACCTTCAAGCTCAAGCTAAATTCACTTTCAAGCCTTCAATCCAAGATTATTTATGTGGTTTAGGGTCATCATAGGTCTCCTTCATCAATTCAAGATCAAAGGGATTCTATTAGCTAAGCTTTTCACATGAACCAATATAACGATCAACTTTAAATGATCGTATCTCTTAGCACAAAAAGGACTGGATGGCCTACAACCTACAAAATTGAATCTCTTTGGATTATTTTTCTAAAGCATTTGATTTCATCCAATTTCGAATTCGGAGTAAGAAGTTATGGTCATTTTTGTAGAACCTGTCTGGGCTGGGACAGTGCGCTTTCATGAATCGTAAAATGCTTCACGGCATGACCCGTGAAGCCACTCGTGGTAAGTTCTGGATAAAATTCAAAGGCTCATTTCATTGAGATATTTTTGATATTTCGGCTCATCCTCAAGGCTTTTTATAACTTTTATACCCCCTTTACATTCCTAAACAACCTCTATCTATTTTCCTAACACCCCACTCAAGTCTAACACTTAGTTTCTAGATTCAAACTCTCAAAATGCTCTCCAAGTCTCATCTTGAAGATTCTAGCTATAATTCAATTGGGGTTTTAATTTCCAGATAAATTCTTCTCAAATTCATTTTCCTAAGCAAGCTATGTTAGATTGATTCATAGTTCTTTCAGCTATGAAGACCCCAAACTCTTTTCACTATTTGATTTTTGTAATTAAGTTTATTTTGACTATGGGTCTTTTGAATTATTTTTTATTTGATTCAATTAAGATATGGACTATATTTAATTATTTTTTTAAAGTGATTTAATCCATAATATGATGAATGAGATTGATGTTTTGAAGATTTGAATATGCATGTCCTCTTTAAAGTTTGATTTAGGCATGGATAATCTAAATTGTGATTTAAATACGGAATTACTTGTATTTCATATTATATTGTTGATTTAAGTTTGAATCTCTATTGCCCATGTTATTCTCTCATCATTAATGGCATATGCATGCATGAACATTGATTTTCATGAAGTTTATGATGTGGGCTACGTCCCAATTATGATGATGATTATATTTTCAAGTAAAGTATGGGTATGACAAGAATGTGATCACATAATGTCTATGACATGGATCTTTGAGCGATTATGAGTGTTTATACCACTATGATGAGGAGTTATTCCTATGCATGAAAGTATGACATAAAGTATGATTTGAATTTTTAGTCCAAGTATGCATGATTATGAAGTATGTTTGGCTTTTAAGCCTAAGTATACATGATTATGAAACATGATTTGGCCTTTATGCCTAAGTAGTGCATGTAAATGATTTGAAAGATTTATACATCTTTTACAAGAACATATATGTACAAGTACTCTCGTGGGATGATACCTTAGCATCAAACGATGTTGGAGGTAGGGAGGCTATCCCCAAGGATCCTTACTCCTTTCTCATAACTATGTGCCTAACATAGGTTCATATCTATGCCCTTTTATGAGATGATGAATGTTAATGGATCTACCTTTGGCAAGTAGGTCACCTCTTTATCCAGTGTGGGGAAGACGATAGAGTTCCAAGTAATAGCTCACTTGGTCTTATGTCAGTTGAGGTCACATCCTAATTATGTACAAAGTATTTTTGGCATTTCATGCATCGTGGATTTCATGGCATATTGATATAATATTATTCGTTCTTATATACGTCTTTCTATATATGTGTCCTTGTCATCTAACATTGAATACAAGTTTAATGAGTTCATATGCATTGCATTCCTGCATACTTAGTACATTCAAATATACTAGTACATACTCTTTGTCTACATGATCTAACTATGTAAGGACCGGAGACTACCTTCATCTACCTCTTGACGGTTAGTTTGGATTGTGAGAGTTGTTTGTGGTAAGTCCTATCATCCAAGGAAAAGTCATCTTCTATCTACCTATTATGATACTTTTCACTTATGACTTTACTTTGAGGGTGAGTCAGGAACATGTCTTGGCCTCCATTCTATTCCATGACTTAGAGGCATTATATTGTTGGACATCATGTAAACTTTATGTTCAGGCTTGTTATGTGTTATGCTATTTGTTTATGGAGATTATGATTATGGTTACCTCTTGATGTTAATGATATGATGATATGTTCATGATCAGATATGAAAATGTGAAAGTCCTAATTCCCTTCTACCCCTATAGCGTGAGTTATACTTACCTACCCCTTAGTTATTATGTGCTATGTGATACTTAAATCCATGCAAATCTTTATCCCTATGACATCCCCATAGCGTGAGTCATACTTTCCCGTCCCTTATAACTCTGTGTTTATTATTTTATCATGCACTTTCGAATCAATGACGTGTATATAGATGCTATGAGGCTCATTTGGGGACTCTCGGATTTCTATTAGCCATGTCACTCCTAGGCCCTAAGCTTGGGTCGTGACAATTTTCGACCCACTTCATTAACTATTAAGTAACACCCCTAAACACTACATTGAAAAATATATATAATTCATGAGTAGTACTGGTTTGCAAATGCCAACCACTTCAAAGCTAATAAATAGAACTCAACTAATCATCAAAGCTCACTCATTTTTACCAATTAAATCACTATAGAGGAGAGGTAACACAAGCTTGTATGTTTATTTAGATTGTTGATCATCCAAATCAATATAATGTACTTAAGCAATTATATGCATAAAATACTAGTAAGGAAAAAATTCATAAAAAACACATAAAGCCAATGATATAATCAACAAAATACATTTAACTCAAACACATTATATACGAAAGTACAAAGAAGGAACTATATTTAATTGGCGAATATAAATATAATGGTAAGAACCTTCGGGGCAGCCAAGACAACATTCGCAAGTGATTTTGAGTTCACCCGAAATGAAAACCCTAAGTTTACCACCAGCATCGCCGTGACAAAGGCTAGTGCATCCATAGGTAACCTGCATAATCATCCCCTCTATTCAATACAATTATATCATGCAGTTCTTCTTCGCTGAACATATCGTCCCCTTACTGACGTTACTTGTCACCCTATATAAAACCTAGAAAATAACTTAGGTAAGGATCAAATTCTTTTAGTCTTTTTCTATAATAGATCAAATAAAGAAAATAGACCAAAAAAAAGGTGAGTATTGAATGTGTGATGACCAGAGGTGGCAAAATAAGCTCAAACATAAGCAACTCGCTCACAATTTTATGGGTTGGATTCAGTATGATTTATAATTGGGCTAATTTTCAGCCTAATACAATTTAACCCATTATGAAATAACTCTAAGCTAAGCCCAATAAGATTCTCATTTCAGCCTAATGTATCATATATTTTGTATGCTCAATGCTAGTCTTAAATTAAGCGGGTTAAATTGGGCGGGTTATGACCCAACACGAATTTTAGCTCATTTGGGAAGTTGTTGATGTCGCCCAAGTTACACCTCTTTTTTAGAGGATAAAGCGGTCACTGTCAATAAAT
>JAOTQR010078941.1:0-10905 GCA_025774065.1 Solanum ossicruentum
GTTCTTGTGGGGTGAAAGAAGTGTTGGGAAACTATGTGAATGTATACATGAGGGTTAGCTTGAATTGGAACCCCGATGGGAGTGTAATGTTATGTTTTAACGTTAGGGGTTTGCGTTGGGCATTGGAGTGATGTATTATAGTCCTTGGAGTATACAGGAAGGCTTGAATATGGTAGATGTATATTTGTATGTATGCTTCCCTGTTTTACTAAGTATGCCATAATCACGTTTTGTGATGTTTTTAATGTTGTGATGGCATTAGAAAGAGTTTATTGATGTTGTAGGTTGTTGTTGTTG
The DNA here is from genome assembly GCA_025774065.1 of Solanum ossicruentum. Lineage (NCBI taxonomy): Eukaryota > Viridiplantae > Streptophyta > Magnoliopsida > Solanales > Solanaceae > Solanum > Solanum ossicruentum. The sequence continues at coordinate 298 of JAOTQR010078941.1, forward strand.
TTGTTGTTGATTATTTGAGACGAGTTGAATTCTGGGGGTGACATAATATAAGGGGAGATGCTATCGAATTTTTATAAAATTTTGAACAACAAGTTAGAATTTAAGACCCGATATGGTTATTAATCGTTGGCGTTATTGTGATTTGTGTAGACGTGGAACATCCGGAAGCATAAATTGGATTGGTCTTGCGTTGGAGTTAGTATGAGGAAGAAATCGAGGTATGTAAAGATTTCCTATCTCTTGGCATGAATTAGTTTAACTTGGTCAACGTCATACGTTTGAAAAATTCCTTTTCCTTCACAATTTGGGTCTAAATATAATCCACGTTAATTCTTTGCCACTCTTATGCTAAACTAATCCCATCCTTAACTTTTGAATCTCTAGAATCCATAAATAGTGTTCGTTTGACCAAAAGTAAAAATGTTTGAAAACTATGGGTTCGATTGTTCCGAAATTACTAATATGTACAACTTTCAATAGAAATTCTAAATCACTTAAAAAATGTTTTGAAGACTATTCTATTAATGTGCATGATGCAAACTAAGTAAGTTCCTTTGAAATCACCTTTATGTGTAAATTTGAGAAACTTTGACAAAATTCATAAATGAATAACTTCTTGATTTCAAAAAAATGAATATTTTGCATATCACTAAGCTTATGGAACTAGTTTTTATGCATGTGATTCTCATGACTCTTTTCGTGCCATTATGGTCTCGTTTCCCCGATTTTCGGGCCAATTATTATCGTGCGTATGTATAACTATATATATATGTATATATATTTCGAGGTAGGTTGGATACGGCGAGTCGGTTTGCCCATGGGCCGGCTTTGCTTAGTTTCGAGACATAAGGAGCTGGGCTTGGGATATGTTGGCATCATGATGTGCGAGTGCTTGGCCCCTTCGCCCAGACTCACGTGAGTGCTTGGCCCCTTCGCCTCGGCTCACTTATATAACGGGCATGATGACCTTTACACATTATGATATGTGAGAGCATGGCCCCGTCGCCTCGGCTCACTTATCCTATGACGTGGGTGCGTGGCACCGTCGCCTCGGCTCACCTATACTACATTTGGGACTTGTGTTGGAGATTGCGGGGATTTGAAATTTTTGGTGTTATATGGTGGTATGGCGCGAGTTTGGAGGTCGCTATCATTCCCATCCGATATGCATTACTTTGATATTTTTTTTAAATAAAGAATCATTTTGATGTTTGCATACAGGTTTGACTCATATATTTTTATTCAGATTATTACTCTCACTTATATTTCGTACTTTCCTCTTTACATATTTGGTACGTATTTCGTACTGACCCCCTTCCTTCGGGGGAGGGGGTGACGTACAGGTTAGGGAGCCACCTTCTTAGGATCTCTGTCTACCGTTGAAGTTCTCCATTACCTCAGGAGCAGACTTTTGGTATATACATGTACCCTTATTTTCTAAATTTTGCATTTACGTATATTCGATGGTATGACAGGGCCCTGTCCCATCCTATAATTCAATTCGTATATTTAAAGGTTTGTGGATACATGTGGGTGTGGGATATTGCATGTGGTATGACTATATATGTATAATATATTTGTTGGGCGGTTCTACGACAGCGGTGACCTTGTCGGCCCGCATATATATGCATATAGATATTTATTGTATGCTAGGTAGCTGTTTGCAGGTGTCGTTTGTCAGTAAAATAGAGGAAACTCTGCCAAAATTTTGGTAGATTCCTTAACTATTAAAGTCAGAAATCCGGTTTAGTGTCTGTCAGGGTGCCCAATTGGCACTAATTACGACTCCTGAGTTGGGATGTGACATATACACCAAAGGTTGACATAACAAATCGGGTAAGACAAGAAGACCACTAGGAACCAAAAGTAATAATAAAAGGAATAGTGAAACTCGGATCCATCAAAATTCAAAACCTTCAACTTACCTTCCCTCGCCTTCCTCTTTGAAGTGGCATGATCAACTACAAGAGCAAAGAGCATTCGTTAAAGGGGGAAGCTCTATCTCACTTCTAAAGCACGACATAGACCATGAAGAAGGGAAACATTTCCTAAAATATCTTATAGCCTCTTTCCCATAGTTGTGGTGCACAACACAACCATGAACAAGACTCTAAGCGATGTGGTGTGTTAGAGCCGAGGACCTAATAACCTAGTGCTCTGATACCATCTTTGTCACAAACCAAGCCTAGGGACTAGATGTGACCGGTATATGAGGAACCCGAAGGGACCCTAAATTAGCCTCTTAACATATCATACACACATCTTTGGTCGCGGAAGCAATATGAAACAACAAGAGAGATATACACAAGGGGAACTGGGACTAAGGGAGATAGAGACAGTTTAATACTTAAACAACATAGATGAGTCAAAGCTCAAGCATAATACATAACTTGTCCAACAACACTTCTAGACCTTGAACTTAGCGGAGATGAAGACAAGCAACCGGGCTCACCCTCATTGTCATAAGTATTCCAAAATATACAAGATGTAGTCTAAAAATAAGCATGAAAGAAGATAAATATTGTACCCGAAAATGAGGAATCACGAAAAGCTAACTTGAATAATCTATCTAGCCACAAGGAGAATCAATAGGAACTTGGGTTCCTACATGGTGATATCATGTAGGCATAGAGTATGTGTTAGTATATTTGAATGTACTAAGTATGCAGGATGTAATGCAACAAGAGATAGTCAACATAGTCAAAAGCATAAGCATAAGCAAAGAATAGCATAAAAACAATATAATATGTATGAATGATGCTTGAAGTAAAATCTGCTTACAATCCAATAAACTTGTATAGACCATAATACATAAGCGTGGGAAGATACCTCAACCGACATAGATATAAGACTAAGCAAGCTACAACTTGGAATCCCTATGTCAACCCTACACCGGAAGAAAGGGGTAAGTTACTTGCCAAGGTAAACCTTCTAATGACTAAGTGGTTCCACTAAACCTTATGTGAACCAAGAACTCACCTCTAGTTCTTGGACTTGAGTACTCTCCTCAGGGCCTCAAATTAGGGTATTCTCCTGTTAGAGATTTAGAAACTTACCTCTAATCCCTTCGGTGGCACATAGTTCTAGGACTTGGGGACTCGCCTCTAGTCCACTCGGTGCTATGTCTAATCCCATGAAATATATAAGATAATCATACTTTAATAACTTGCAATAAACATAGAGACATGGCACGAGTAGCTCTTAATATCATTCACCTCAAATGGTGAGTCTAACTTCAATCATAAGAATGGGTCATAATCAACATCATCTTTTATTAACATCAACATCAAAGGCTCACAAGAGGTATAATCTTAGGAAAAAGGGGCTTAATCTGGCCCTACAACATCATCAATGTTTTCATGATTTAAACACATCTTTAGAAAGCTCATAATCATCATAGAATCACTTGAATCATAACTCAACCAATAGACCATCAAAACTTAAAGAATTCTTAAAAACACATTTTATCAAACAAGTGGCGGTTGTGTAATGATAGTGTAAAACCATGCAATTCAAGAGTAAAATCATTCTAGAAAAGTCAATGTAAAATCTTCAATAGATACTTGTAAACACCCTCAAGAAATATATCAAAAACCTTCATCAAATCTTACAATAGATCTTAGATTTCAGCTTAAAACATGCTAAAACAATCACTATTTCATAAATCCCAACAGAGTGTGCAGTGAATTTCATAACAAGTAAGATGCATGATCAAATCAACTTTAAATCACGCAATGTTAAGTAAAAAGATTCTTGGGCATCATGGGTGAAAGTAACCCATGAAAGAAACCCACATACCTTGACTTTGGGGAGCTTCTTGAAGAAGGTCTGAAATGGAGACTTGAAGCTTGAATGAAATCCTTAGATCCGAAAAGAGATTGAACACTTGAATCTTGAAGAGGACTTAGGGATTGACTTAGTTTCCTTGAATTCCAAAAAAACTTCTTACAAACCTTGAGAATGGACGGAGAATTTGATGAAGATTCGAGAGGAATTGAGAGGGTTTTGGTTGGTTTTTAGGGCTCAAAACGACTTGACAATGAGGGATTTTCATGTATATAGGTATAGGATTATTACCCAATTGCCCTGGAGTGATAATTTTCGAAAATTTTAGATTTAGTCTGCATCATAGACCTGTCGCGGACAGCTACTATTTTCTCGAAGTTTCACCAAAAATTATTTTTCTTGGCACGGACAAAGTATACCTTATAGGTACTCATTTTTCCACATAAGTTTTCCCTCTAAACAAGAATATGAGGTCAGATTTGTGACATTCTGCATGAATTTTGAGATATTAAAAAAAGGCATCATAGGGTCTTTCTGAGCTACGTGGAGGTGTGTTTAAATATCCCCGGTTTGATATATAATAGAATTATGATTATGGGGGAATTCCTAGGCAAGTGTGGGGCATTCTACATAACTCAATACCACTCACCTATTCAATAATATGTCCTTATCTGACTAAGCTCATTACTCGCTGAGTCTCACAAACTCTCGCTTAAAAATCATAAACCTAATTTAGATCTATCACACTGAAAGCACTATTTTCCCTATTCAACATCTGCACTTCAACCTTAATAGTATGAATACTACAAGACATCAACATAAACTTCCTTCTAGTTTAAGCACGCTCTACCACATTCTAACAATATCTCTTCCTCTATACCTTATCATGAAAATCATGGGATACTTACAACTCTTTCATCAAACTTATGGCAATCGGCTCATCACCCCATTATATACCTAGTGGATACATAACTTTTACTACAAGCCTCAATCAACTATCACTCTCACCATCTCATCCTTTTCTTCATCAGATCTTATTACAAGTATGATGGCAAATGTGTAAACGCGTAATGCACGAATTAGAAGAGATTTTCCCATAGAGTTTAACTCTATCGCACGAATTAGAGAATGAAAGAAGGGAAACTTTTCTTCATGACCTATAGCCTCCTACGTATGAAGTATGGTGCACAACACACCAATAAACAATACTCTACTAGACACGACTTCATAGAGTCCCTAGGACACTTAAATTCTGTGCTCTTATACCAAGTTTATCATGCCCCAAGCCTACACCCTAGATGTGATTGGCACTCGAAAACCATTTCTGGTCCCAAGCTAATCACTTGGCTTGGCTAACTTACTCAGCGGAAGACACTAATACCCTAATGAATTAAAATGGGGTCGAGATTCATGAACTTAAAGATATAATAGTAATATACAACTTAACTCAAATCTTTCAAACAATTTCAATGAAATAACTTGAACAAAATCTTTCTAGTCTATGAATCTTCTAAAGTACTGACTCTGAAGAAGGCATTGGAGTAGGTTCATGGGTACCTCAACTAAAATAAATATAAGTAAATAAGGGCTTCCAAATTCCTATGGATACAAAGAGGCCTATTCGACTGTTGATGGGGACAGTCTCACTGAACATATGCTAACATGAATAGCAAAATTTGCGTCATAAAATGATGCAATGCTAAATGCATCTGTACATGGAATGTATGATATGTAAGATGGCCAATAAGTACTAAGGATAGGATACTCACTTTAAAACTGAACTTTGAGATAGCTTAATAGACAAAAGTATGTCATTCAATTAAAAGATATATTTTTAAACTCGTTTCAATGTGCAACTTAATATAAAAGAAATACTTACTTTAATGCATTCATGAGCACAAATAAATATATAAAAATATAATACTCAAATACTTAGCTCAACTCAATTTATTATGCAACATAATAGAGAGAAATACTTAAATAATGATATGATAAATCTAAATGTGTAAAATAATAACTTTACTTCTTTGGGAGTTTCTCTAACCGAGAGCCACCACTATGAGCATAGTGACGATGCAGCGTCTTGCCCATGATGCCAGAGTCGTCTCGTACTTTACCGGGGTAAGGAACGGAAACTAAGGGAGTAGATTCATTCAAAAACTAGGCCATCTCAGTGACAAGTGAGGAGTTGTACCTTGGTACAATTCTATCCTACACTGGCTGCGTAGTTTATGAGTTCAAGTTATTATTATTACTCTCACTCATATATGTGCTCAATACTACTCCTAAAATAACTTTTATAATGCTCATAACTAAAAGAGTAAGAGTTCTAAAAATTTATCTTTGATCTTTAGGGACTTAGCCCAACTTAGCTTTTCTTAACTCTTCATATCTTGACTCTTCTCTTTGACTGAAAATGGCATCATCACAAGTATCTCAAAAACATAAATGCATTACTTGGCTATCTTGAAAGTACAAAACTTTAAATACCTCTTAGACTTAACTCATACTATAATCTTTACAACTTTTCATGAAATAGATATAGGGTTCTCATAATTTTAACCATAGTTGTAAATCTTGTCTCGATATCTTAATTCAATAATAAAATAAGCAAGAATCATGATCCTTATCAAGAAAATATGTATGAACAGTATTTTGATGAAGTTTGGTAGTAATGGAGGAAACTTTGATCTCAACTCATAATTATGATTTTTGGTAGAAACTAGTATTTAAGGATACTAAAATAATAGTAAAATAACTTTTGGAGGGCCTTACATACCATAGAGATTAGTTGTTGGAAAAATTGAAGAAGGTTCTTGAATTCTTGACTCGGAATCTTTAGAGTTCTTGATGAAGAACCCTGATTCTTGAAAGTGAAGGATCAAGAAATCCTTTCTTGGAATCCTCAAATTCATTTCTTGAAACTGAAACGACCCCAAAAGTGCCCAAAAATGTACCTCGAAAGTTCCTAGAATCGTAATTTTCATATATCTCAAAATTCGTGCGTGATATCTAAAATTTGACTTCATATGCTTGTTTACGGGGTCAAATTGGGTGGAAAATAGGTCTAACCCTGATTTAAGAGAAAACAATCAACATCGGTTTTCCAAAAATGCAAATTCCTATGAGGTTTCTGCACCATCGGCGCAACACGCCAAGGGCGTGCCTTTGTGTCACTTTTTGCCCAGTTTTCAAGTCCGGTCCAAGGCTTTTGGGTCTTGGGCCTAAGTGTTTCTATGCGTGAAAATACCTATACTTAGCCATATTTCACCGTCATATCATTCTAAACATTCCCCAATACTAATTCAAACACTTAACCAATATTTCATCTCCTAAATTCAAGTCTCAAACTTATCCGGATCTAATGGTTCTCATTCAAGCTTCAAGTCTCCATCTCCAATCATTATCAAGCTAATCTTCCAATCATCATCAAGCTAATCTCCTAAGCTAAGGTATGTGGGTTTCTTTCATGAATTCCTTTCACCCATGATGCTCAAGCTTCCTTTACTTAGATTTGTATGATTTAAAAGTGAATTTACTCATGGATCTCACTTATATGAAATTCACTGCACACGATGTTAGGATTTATGAAATGGTGACTATTTTACTATGTTTTGGCTATGAATATAATATCTATTATTAGATTTGATAAAGGGTTTTGATATATATTGCCTGATGGTGTTACCAAGTAACTTGATGGTTTTACATTGGATTTTCTAGCATTATTTCACTCTTGAATTTCATGGTTTTACACTAGCACTATACAACCTCTAAGTGTTTGATAAAATGTCCAATTATGGCATCTAGAGAAATTGAAGGTCCAATGCATGTCTTATGAGTTGGATGATTATATGTTGACTATATGATGATGAAAGGAAGGCTTATATAAGATGATTATATGATGATAAGAGGAACACATGTTTATGATATTATCTCTATAGTGTTGGAGATGACCAAGCCTCAATCGGGAGGTTGTAGGCTCAGGTAACCTTATTGAGGGGTTTTTACCTTAATCACCTCACTCGGGAGATGGCAGGCCTATGCAACCTCGTTGGGAGTTTATGCCCATCAACCTTGTTGGAGGTTGTACCCATCAACCTTGTCATGAAGGGGTTTGTACCTCATACACCTCTCCAAGGAGGTGGCAAGCTTTGGATTGCACTAAGAATGACTCTCCTTACACTCGTATTATGTTCTATATAAGCATGATTTTACGTGAAGTATCATTAATACATGTCATATTGCAATAAGCTTATTCATTGTCTATGTTATGCATTTTTTCTATGTTCTTTATCACTTGTTACATTGCATCCTACATACTTAGTAGATTCAAATGTACTAACGCATACTCTATGGCTATATGATGTCACCATCTAAGAATCAGAGCCCCGCTTGAGCATCCCCATCCACGTGGCTAGTATGATTCCACTCAAGCTTGATGGTGAGTCCTCCATTCAGGGGACATTTCTTATACTCTCATGTTATTTACTAAGACTACTTTTATTTGATGTAAATATTGACTATGAGGGTGAACTCAGTTGTTTATCTTGGCCCCCGCTCTTATCTATGTAGTAGAGGTATTATTGGACATGTCATGTGTAATATTATAATCTTGACTCTCTCTTGACTCTTGTTGTTATGATATGAATGATGTCCCTTAGCCCTGATTATCCCCATTTCTATTCTTGATGCTATTTTATTGCTTCCACGACCAAGGATGTGTAATGATGTGCTAAGAGGCTTGCTTGGGGTCCCTTTGAGTTCCCTTTGCGCCATGTCACATCTAGACCCTAGGCTTGGGTCGTGACAGATACCCTAAGTTATGATTTAAGATTCTATTAGGGATTCATGAATACTTGAAGAGATTCGGGTTGGATAGATTGAAATCAATAAAGAACAACTTACCTTGAGGATGAATCTTGAAAGAAAATTTTAACTTGATGACTTTGTTGATGATTCTTGAGCGTTCATGTTTAAGAGTGAAGGAGAGGGTTTTATATAATGAAAACTGACGCTTTGTGCATTTTGGGACTTTAAATATACCACCAAAGGGTTTAGGATAAAACTATCCTCAAAATAAAAGAAAAAAATGTCGTTGCTTATCCAGTAAGGGTCTGCATCAGGTCCGGGATATGCTCCGGGTGTGGACCTTCAGACGACTCTGCACCCCTTCACTAAAGTGGTCATAACTTTCTACTCCGATCTCCGATTGATAAGAAATTGGATGCATTGGAAAGTTAATTCAAATAACTTAGATTTGCTATATTAATGGTCACCTAACTCATTATGTTTTATGAGATATGACTATTGGAAGTTGACACTTTTATCAACTCATACAAAAAACTTAGTTGCTAGAAGTTCGTTGGACTTGGCTTGATGTAAAAGATCCGTTATATTCGTTTATTCACTTAGGAGGGGTTGGGGAATGACAAAAGTACCCTTCCCAAATTAAAAGAATAAAATTTGACCCCAAAGTACCATGTCCGTAATATGCCTACAGCGCGGACTTGTGTATTTCACGAATTTCACATAATACGTTCCTTCCAGGAAGTTAAAAAAAATCCCAAGTGTAGGTCTGCGCCCCAGGTGCGTCATGCCCTAGGCGTGCACTCACTGTCCCAAATTTAATTACAAAAAATTATTTTACAACTCCGCTGCTCCAAAATCGTATCAAAACCATTTTTTTCACTCCACCTTTCGTTCTAATTGCAAATGCGATCTCGAATTTTCCATTGGAGGTTGGAAAGATGTGTTATGCGCATGATTCTTTTCTTGGGGTATTTTGGTAATTTTATGGGGTGTAACAAAAAATTTACCAAAATTCATGTCATCAAAATATTTCATGGGCTAACACACATGAAAAATTAAGAAAATCATCTAATTCTTCTTGAGTGACCCATAAATGTTAAAAAAAGCCACGTGAATTTGGCCGAGACTATACGAAATCTTTCGGGGTCATTATTGATGGTTCTATACAGGTTTTGCCAAAAAAATAATTAAAAAGTTATACCATCAAAAAATTTATGATCTTACATACATGAAAAATGGAGAAAATTGTCTAATTCCTATTGAGTGGCCCCTAAATGCTTTTAAAAAAGCCTTGCAGATCTGGCTGAGCCTATAAGAATTTTTTCTCAGATTGTTGTGGATAGTTCTATAAAATTTCATGAAAACAATTGACCAAATCATCAAAAAAATATTCATGGGCTAACATACACGAAAATAGAAAATCGCCTAATTCTTATTGAGTGACTCCTAAATGCAAAAAAAGTCACTTAGATCTGGAAAAAGCTATAGGAATTCTTTCCCTGGTCATTACAAATGTCCTATAAATATTTTGCGAAAAAATTGATCGAAAGTCAATGCATGCACTAAAAAATTCATACGCTAATGCATATGAAAACAGAGAAAATTGCACAATTCTTATTGAGTGACCCCTAAATGTAAAAAAATAGTGTTGATTTGATCGAGATTATAGGAATTTTTTCAAGTCATTAAGGATGATTGTGTAAAGATTTTGCATAAAAATAGGTCAAAAGTCATATCGGTTAGGACCCGTATTTTGAAATTTTGGAATAATTGTGAAATTTGGACAAATATTGGAAATTTTAACAATTCAGGATTTAAGTGTTTCTTTTAAAGGTTGATACCAAGTGGATTTTCTTTTATGTACATAAATTATTCTTGGGGTTAGGAGTCGTAAATCCTTAATTGGTCCAAATTTGGAAAAGTTTGGGACCAAATATGTATTTTTGTTCAAATGTGTTCCTTAAAGATTTAAAATAGTTTGTGGGGTCATGTATGTGTTTAAATGTGATTGGT
>JAOTQR010078942.1:0-10905 GCA_025774065.1 Solanum ossicruentum
ATCAACTCAAATAAGTGTGATCTACAACTATGATCCTATTACTGGTGTAAGTACTATCTCAATGTATAAGATCACTACTGATTCTAGTATTTAACCCGACATTGGACTAACTCCACCTTATATATTATAAAATATATGGACACAACCAACTAATAATAAATTTACTTAATCACCATCACTTACATATGCAATTACTTAATAGATTATATATTACTTGTCTAATTACCACTTCAATGTACAAGAACACTACTGAATCTAACTTTTAATCTGAAATTGGACTAACACAACTAAATTTGGCATTGGCTATGACCTTTACATAGGAAATTATTTAGTATAAGCCCACTTATGAGTAAATTCACAACAAATGATGCGATAGCCCCAGCAAGATGTGAGTTGCTGAATCATTTTCACAACAAATTTTAAGAATATTCCAGCATTTAGGTCACTTGTTGTGTCATTTCACAACATTGTCATGCCTTGAGTTCATACCCTATGCATGGTCAACACCCAGAACCATTTCTGCTCCCAAGCAACCACTTGGCCTAGCTACTTACTTAGCGAAAGACTTAAATAATCATGGAAAGGCTTCAAAAATAACAAGTTAAGATATTCAACTATATGAATAAACTGAAATGAGAAACATCACAACAATAACTGACATAAACAAGAGCTGAAGTACTTGACACATAGTCTATGGAACCTCTACTAGAATAGTTTGAACTACTACCGAGACAAGCCCATGGTAGCTACAACTGAATAGAAAATGCTAGGAAAGAAAACATAAATAATAACTTCAAGCCTCTGATTGAGAAGAGGCCTCACCGATAACTGGATGGGTGTCTGGTCCTCAACAAAGTGGCTGTTGAGGGACTCTGTCACCTATGTCTGCATCATAACATGATGCAGGTCCTAAGAGCGTTAGTATGTGGAATGTACGGTATGTAAAATGGACAAAACAGAACTCAATGTAATGTAATATTTCTCAAAATGCATAAAACACATCTCATAAGAAGTAACATAATAATAATTACTCTGCATGCTGAAAATAACATGTTGATTCTTGTATGTAAAACATATCTTACTTTATGTTGGGGAGTTTCTCTAACCGACAACCACCACTATGAGTTTCCTGGTGATACAATGTCTTGCCCGTGCCGCCAAAGCTGTCTCATACTTTGCCGAGGTAGGGGACGAATGACTAGGGGAGTGGATCCATCCCAAAGATGGGCTATCTCTGTGGCACATAAGGAGTTGTACCTTGGTACATTCCTATCCTACGCTGGCTACGTAGTTTATAAGTTCAAGTTATTAGTATCACTGTCACTCATATCGGTGCTCAATACTACTCCCAAAATATCTTTTATAGTGCTTAATCTTAAAGAGTAAGAATTCTCAAACTGCTTCTTAATCTTTTGGGACTTAGCCCAAGCTTGGCTTTCTTAAACTTTTCTCAACTCATCTCATTCTCTTTGATTGAATTTGTATCAACACAGAGATGTTTAAAAAGCTTAACCTTATTCTCAGCTATCTTGTAAATATAGAGACTTAAGTATTTCTTAAACTTGACATCAAAACATTGAATGTACAAGCTTTTCATAAAATATATAAGATTCTTAGGAATACTATAATATCTACAAATCTTGTTTCAGTAACTTAAGTTCATGCTAAAATCAGTAAATGCATGATTCGGTATCAAGAAGAATACATGAACAACCATTTTGATGAAATTAACTAGTACTGGAGGAAATCGGGATTGTAACCATGATCTTGAATTGAAATTGGGGATTTTAGATACTAAAATAATAATAGAGTGACTTTTGGAGGGCCTTACATACCAGGGAATTTGAATTCATGGAGGACTTGAAGAGATTCTTGAAGCCCTAGCTAGTTTTCTTGATTTTATGCTTGAGTCTCTTGGAAGGTATGAGTGTGAATTCACATGTTTTTAGGACTAAATTTGGATTAACATGGACCAGTTTTGCCTTAAGGATGGTGGGAAGAGTCAAAAATACGTACCCTTCCTTAAACAAAAGAAAAAGTAATCCGCGAAATACAATATGTCCGCATCGCGCCAGGGGCGCGAACATGTGTGTTTTTGCCTTTTTCATGAAAATCAGCTTCACATCGAAAAACAACAAAAAAACTTAAGTGTGGATCTGCGTCCATGGCGCGTCGCGCCTTGGGTGCGGATTCTCACTTCGTGGAAATTAATTAGTGAAAATTTTAATTCGACTCGGTTGCTCTAAAATCGAGTCGAGACCATTCTCCTACTTAATTTTTCTCGCTGATCGCAGATCCGGTCTCAAATTTACAAATAGAGCACGGAAAGATGCATTACACGCATGGTTCCTTTCTAGGGGTATTTTGGTAATTTTGCTAGGTGTCACAATATCTCCTCTTTGGGATCATTCATCCTCGAATGAAAACGATATGAAAAATTTAGCTCAAGACAACAAGGTTTCTGCATTTAAACAAACATAAGTCTTTGAAATCAATTATGAAAGTTTACCTTTAAGGTCCTCATTTAGGCCAACGAACAATTATGGATACTTGGCCTTCATATCTTCTTCTGCTTCCCATGTGGCTTCTTCCACAAATTGGTTCTCCACAACACCTTTACCGAAGCAATCTCCTTGGTCCTTAACTTGCGAACTTATAGGTCTAATATTTGCACCGGGATTTAATAGGGACAACTAGAGAGGGGTCTCCCAAGCATTTCTTAAGCATGGAAATATGAAATACTGAGTATATAGCACTCAACTCTGCTAGTAACTCCAACTCATAAGCTACACTACCAACCCTTCTCAGAATCTGGTAAGGGCCAACGTATCTTGGACTGAGCTTCCCCTTTTTCCTAAATCTCATAACCCTTTCATAGGTGATACCTTCAGGTACACCCAATCCCCTACTTCAAATTCTAAAACTCTCCTCCTAACATCAATTTAAACCTTTTGCCGACTCTGGGCTATCTTTAGCCTTTCCTGGATAACTTTCACCTTCTCTATGGCCTGGTGGACTAGATCAAGTCCTATCAATCCTACTTCGCTAACTTCAAACCACCCAATGGGTGGTTTGCACCACCTCCCATAAAGGGCCTCATACAGTGCCATCTGTATGCTAGCCTGGAAACTGTTATTACAGGAAAACTCAATCAAGGGTAAGTGATCAACCCAATTACCTTTAAAGTGTATCACGTACGCCCTCAACATATCCTCAAGGGTCTGTATGGTTCACTCCACTTGCCCTTCTGTCTAAAGATGGAAAGTTGTACTGAGATTCATCTTTGTACCAAGCCCTTCTGAAAGGACTTCCAATACTATGCTCTGGACTAAGCTCCTCTTTCTGAAATAATGGATATAGGGACCCCATGTAGCTTAACAATCTCTTTAAGATAGAGTCTGACATAATCCTCAATTGTATCAGTCGTCTTGACTGGTAGAAAGTGAGCTAACTTGGTCATTTTAGCTACTATAACCCATATTGAATCATGCTATCTAAGGGGTCGAGGTAAGCCTGTTACAAAGTCCATGTTAATCATCGATCACTTCCATTATGGGATTTCAATGTTCTGGGCCACACCACAAGGCCTATGGTGCTCTACCTTAACCTGCTGACAATTCGAGCATCTAGACAAAAAAATCTGCAATGTCCCTCTTCATGCCACCCCACCAATAGACCTGTTGCAAAATCTCTATATATTTTTGTTGCACCCGGGAGACGGGAGAATAGAGTATTTAGAATTGTGAGCCTTAGCTAAGATCCTGTCTCTAAGGCTATCAACACTTGGCATACACAATCTACCTTGATATCTCAGGACTCTATCTCTCCCTTTTGCAAACACTAATACTTTCTGTTTCTAAACATTTTCCTTCAACTGAAGGAGGAAATGATCCCTGTCTTGCTTTTCTTTACCTCTACCACCAATGATGACTCTACCCCATTTCTGATAATGGCACCACCTTCATCGAAATCTTCAATCTGCACTCCCAAATGACTAGTCTGTGCACCTCTTTAGCCAATTCTCTCTTTTCGTCTTCTATATGAGCGGTGCTCCCCTTGGTTAACCTGCTAAGAGCATTAACAACCACGTTAGCTTTACCTGGGTGATAGATAATGCTCATGTCATAATCTTTCAATAGCTCCAACCATCTCCTCTGCCTCAGATTCAACTCCTTCTGGTTGAATACATACTGCAGGCTTTTGTTGTCCGTAAACACATCTACATGCCTACCATAAAGATAGTGTCTCCAGATTCTTAGAGCGAACACTACAACCGCTAGCTCAAGATAATGAGTTGGATAGTTCTTCTCATGAGTCTTAAGCTGTCTGGAAGCATATGCTATCACCTTATCTTTTTACATCAATACGCATCCCAACCCAACTCTGAAAGTATCACAATATACCACAAAGTCATCAACTCCTTTAGGTAGGGATAAGACTGGGGCTGTGGTCAGCCTGGTTTTCAACTCTTGGAAACTCTTCTCACAAGCTTCTGACCATTCGAACTTAACCTTTTTTTGAGTGAGTTTAGTCAAAGGAGCTGAGATGGAAGAAAATACCTCTACGAACCGTCTATAGTACCCCACCAAGCCCAAGTTATCTCTATTGGAGTTGTGGGCCTTGGCCAATTCTTTACTGCTTAAATTTTGGGGAATCGACCTGAATACCTTCACCAGACATAATGTGCTCCAGAAATGCCACAGATGCCAACCAAAACTCACACTTTTTGGAGAATTTTGCATAAAGCTGCTGATCCTTAAGGGTCTAAAGGATAATTCTAAGATGGTCAGAATGCTCCTCCTTATTACGAGAACAGATCAAGATGTCATCTATGAACACAATGACGAATGTATCTAGGTCTGCCTCAATACCCTGGTCATAAGATCGCTGAATGTTGTTGGTGCATTTGTCAGTCACAATAACATGATCAAAAACTCATAGTGACCATAACAGGTTCACAAGTAGCACCCTGAAGTTGGTCGAATAGGTCATCAATTCTAGGAAGAGGATGCTTGTTCTTTATGGTGACCTTATTTAACTGACGGTAATCTATACACATTTGGAGAGAACCATCCTTCTTGTGAATGACGAGAATTGGAGCACCCCAAGATGAGATGCTTGGTCTAATAAACCCTTGTATAAGAGATCTTTCAGCTACAACTTCAACTCTTTTAGCTCCGAAGGAGCCATACGATAGAGAGAAATGAATATGGGCTGAGTATCTGGGAGGGTATCTATCCCAAAGTCTATCTCCCTATCAGGAAGGACTCCGGGAAGGTCCTTAGGAAAAACTTCTGGGAACTCATTCACAACTGGGACAGACCGGAGAGATGGTGCCTCGACACGAGAATCCTGAACTCTAACTAGGTGGTATATGCACCCTTTGGAAATTAACTTTCTGGCTTTGAGATATGAGACAAACTGACCCTTAGGAAAAACTGAGTTACTATCCATTATTGGACTGGTTTGTTTGGGAAACTGAAATTTGACTCTAGTTCTGCAATCTATGGAAGTATAACCGGCATGAAGCCAATCTATGCCTAGGATGATATCGAAATCTACCATATCTTGCTCAACCAAATCATCTACGATTTTCTTATGACAAATTGACACTGCGCAGCCCCTATAAATTCTTTAGGCTAAGATGGACTCTCCAGTAGGAGTAGAAGCCCTAAAAGGCTCAAGAAGACATTCTAGACTAACCACAAACTTCACAACTACATACGGAGTCACAAATGACAGTGTGGAACTTAGGTCTAACAATTATAGACATCATAAATAATGATTTTGAGCATACCGGTAACCACATCAGGTGAGCTCTCTTGCTCCTGTCTGGTGGCCATGGCATATAAGCGGTTTGTGCCCCTGCCGGCCCCCGATGTAGTGCCCCTCTGAATTGACTTACCTTGTGGTGCTAAAGAAACTGATTATAGTCTATTATCTCTCATTTTCTTCCTTCCCATAGGATAATCCTTCAAGAAATGTCCCACCTAACCACATTTGAAACAACTGTTTGTGCCCATGAGGCACTCTCTTGGATGAGACCTGCCACACTTTCCACAAACCGAATAATGATTCGATACTTGAGTTGTGCTACCTGGTTTGGCTACCTAGGAACCTGTGATTCCGTGATCCCTGATCATTCTTGACTTTCGGTGGTGGAGGTGCACTAGCAGATAAAGGTGCTGGTTTGTATATCTTAGGCTGAAAAGATGAGTGATTTGCACTTCTAGCCCATCTCTTACCTGTCTCCTAGCCTGATGTCCTAGCTCTTTTGCTCCTGAACTCTTCCCTATCCTGCATTTTCTCCTTTTCTACCTGCTACACATAAGTCATCAGACGACCTATGTCCATATCCCCAGTTAACATAGTATTCCTTCCCTCTCTCTGAGTCATTCGAGAGAGTCCTAGCACGAACAAGTCCATCGTAGTATGCATGTCTGCCACCATAGTTGGAGCATAACGGGACAACTGGGTAAACTTGATACTACACTCCTACATAATAATATTCTCTTGCTTCAGATTCATAAATTCCCTTACCATAGTCTGCCTCATCTCTCTAGGAAAGTACTAACCTAGAAAGGCCTCCTCAAACGTTGTCCAACTCAAAGTTGGAGCCCCTTCTGCCCTGCCTCCTTTCCACTGACCGAACCAAAGTCTAGCTACTCCCTTGATCTAGTAGGTAGCCAACTCAATCCGCTCAGCATCACATATGTGCTTGACCGAAACACTTTTAGGAGCTTCTTAATAAAGTTCTTAGGTCCTCTTTCACATTAAACCCCGTGAATTCAGGTGGGTTCATCCTCAGGAACTGACGAACCCTAGCGGTATCAGATCCGTCATTCCTACCATCTCCCTGGAGACCTCCCTGAGTAGTGACCGCCTATGCCAAAGTCTGGATAGCCTAGCGGAGCTCAGCATTGGAGATGTCTGCCTGTTGGGGCTGCTCAACCGGCACAGCTGGACCTTTAGGTCCCTCAGGAATTGGGCCATGATGGTTTGCATTTCTCCTGGCTTGGCGCCCTCTACCACTAACTAGTCCGTCAACTCTATGTGGAGGCATGATCTGGAAAAAAATGCAAACGCACGAGTTAGAAGGGACTAATAGAGGTAAACTCTGAAGCACGAAGGGGAAATAACAATGATAGCGACTCTTCCTAATGCCCTGTAGCCTCCCTATTATAGATGTGGCGCACTTCACACCTATAATGCAGACTCTACTAGACATAGTTCCGTAGACTCCCTAGGACTCTTGAACTCTATGCTCTGATACCAAGTTTGTCATGCCCTGAGTTCACACCTTAGGTGTGGCCGGCACTCAGAACCATATCTAGTTCCAAGCGAACCACTTGGCCAGGCTACTTACTCAACGGAAGACTTAAATAATCATGGAAAGACCTCAAAATAACAAGTAAAGGTTTTCAATTGTTTAAATAAATTGAAATGAGAAATATCTCAACAATAACCGAAATAAACAAGAGCTGAAGTACTTGACACATAGTCTGTGAAATCTCTACTAAAATAGTCTGAACTACTACCATGATAGGCCCACGGCAGCTACAACTGCATAGAAAATTCTAGGAAAGAAAACATAAATAATAACTCCAAGCCTCTGACTGAGAAGAGGCCTCACCGATAATTGGATGGGTGTCTGGTCCTTAATGAAGCGGCTGCTGAGGAACTCTGTCACCTGTGTCTGCATTATAAAATGATACAGGCCTTAAAGAAGTCAGTACGTGGAATCTACGAAATGTAAAATGGGAAAAATGGAACTCAATGTAATGCAATATTTCTTAAAATGCATAAAACACATCTCAGAATGAAGTAACATAATAATAAGTACTCTGTATGCTGAAAATAACATGTTGAGACTTGTATGTAAAACATATCTTACATTAAGTTAGGGAGTTTCTCTAACCAACAACCACCACTATGTGCTTCATGTTGATACAACATCTTCCCCACGTTGCCAAAGCCATCCCATACTTTGCCGGGGTGGAGGACGAAAGACTAGGGGAGTGGATCCATCCCAAAACTGAGCCATCTCAGTGGCAAGTAAGGAGTTGTACCTTTGTACAATCCTATCCTACGTTGGGTACGTAGTTTATGAGTTCAAGTTATTAATATCACTCACACTCATATTGGTGCTCAATTTTACTACCAAAATAACTTTTATAGTACTCAATCTTAAAGAGTAAGAATTCTCAAACTGCTTCTTTAATCTTTTGGGACTTAGCCCAATCTTGGCTTTGTTAAACATTTCTCAACTCATCTCATTTTCTTTGATTGAATTTGTATCAACAGAGAGTGTCTAAAAAGCTTAACTTTATTCTCAGCTATCTTGTAAATATAGAAACTTAAGTATTTCTTAAACTTGACATCAAAACTATGAATATACAAGCTTTTCATAAAATATATAAGATTCTCAGGAATACTATAATATCTGAAAATCTTGTTTTAATAACTTAACTTCATGCTAAAATCAGTAAAAGACATGATTCAGTATCAAGAAGAATACATGAACAACCTTTTTGATGAAATTAACTAGTACTAGAGGAAATCGGGATCTCTTATTGTAACCATGATCTTGAATTGAAATCGGGGATTTTAGAAACTAAAATAATAATATAATGACTTTTGGAGGGCCTTACATACCTGAGATTTCAAATTCTTGGAGGACTTGAAGAGATTCTTGAAGCCCTAGCTAGTTTTGCTGATTTTAAGCTTGAGTCTCGTAGAAGGTTTTTAAAATATGAGCATGAATTCACACATTTTTTGGACTAAATTTGGATTAAAACCAACTAGTTTATCCTTAAGAAGGGCAGAAAAAGTCGAAACTACTCTTCCTTAAACAAAAGAAAAAGTAATATGTGTAATACAACATGTCTGCGTCGCGCTAGGGGCACGAACATTTGTATTTTTGCCTTTTTCATGAAAATAAGCTTTTCTTCGAAAAACATCAGAAAACCTTAAGTGTGGATCCGTGTTCTTGGTGTGTCGCGCCTTGGGTGCGAATCCTCACTGCCCAGAAATTAATTAGCAAAAATTTTAATTCGAATCGTTGCTGTAAAATCAAGTCGAGACCATTCCCCACTCAATTTTTTGCGCTGATCGCAAATTCGGTCTCAGATTTGCGAACGGAGCATGGGAAGATGCGTTATGCACATGGTTCCTTTCTAGTGGTATTTTGGTATTTTTTTCGAATGTCACAAACATATATGAGGATAGCCCAGCAGGATGCCGAGTTGTTGAGTCATTTTCACAGTAAATGTTAAGACTGTCCCAACAAGTAGGTCACTTGCTATGTCATTTCACAACATATATGAGGACAGCCCCAGCAAGATGCTGAGTTACTAAGTCATTTTCAGAACAAATGTTAAGACTATCCCAGCAAGTAGGTAACTTGTTGTGTTATTTCACAATATATATGAGGATAACCCTAGCAAGATGTTGAGTTGCTGAGTCTTTTTCACAGCAAATGTTAAGAATGTCTCAGCAAGTAGGTCACTTGCTGTGTCATTTCACAACATATATGAGGATAGCCCCAGTAAGATGTTGAGTCATTTTCACAGCAAATGTTAAGACTATCCTAGCAATTAGGTAACTTGTTGTGTCATTTCACAATAGTTATTTCAATAAAAGGGATATATTTCTATATAAAATGAGATATTTCTATAACATAAAATATCCATCGTCAACAGTCCAAAAAAGACAGAAAAACAAGAAAAAATATATGTTCATAAAATAAGTATCCATCACCAACATCCCCAAAAAGTCTAGAAAATAAAAAAATACCCATCATCCAAATATTAAAAATACATACTATCCAAACATGAAATAAACCTACTAGCTAAATATTAAATAAACATCATCCAACCTAACAATAAATAACATAAATAACATCATCACACTGGGTGCAGCTCCTTCGTAGATGCTGCTGGTTGTCGCCTCTATCACAGCTGCTGCTTGCTGCTCCTCTCCAATCATTGCTGCCTGCTGCCTCTTCCTAATACTTGCTACTCTTTTTCTT
Organism: Solanum ossicruentum; assembly: GCA_025774065.1. NCBI lineage: Eukaryota > Viridiplantae > Streptophyta > Magnoliopsida > Solanales > Solanaceae > Solanum > Solanum ossicruentum. Next base: position 10,031 of record JAOTQR010078942.1, read on the forward strand.
GCACTCATGAGTTCTTTAGAAACTTTCTTTCTCCTCCTTTACTTGCGAATAGGAGCATACGGTGACACCAACCTTGATGATGGGATGGCATCTCCTTTGGATAGCACAATATTCAAGGTTTCTTGAAATGACAGTATCATCTCCATCATTTTATCCACCCTCTCATTATGTGACACAATTATTTTCATCATCTTATCCATCCTCTTATTGCAAATTTCACGACTACAAGTACTACAAGGTGCTTTAAAATTCCCAACACCTAGGCGATCAGATCTATCAATGGTGAATAGAGCTCCAAAGTCACTTCCACCACCAAAAGGAGAAAGTCCTCCTCTATAACCAGTATTTACTTCATGCCCAACAACTTTTTCTTCCCCAGTAGTAGTATCTGCAGCATCTACCCCAACAACACTTTTAGTACAACCTACCCTAGCATCAGCTACCCCACAATCAATACCTACCCCAGCATCAACACCAACATCAACAACTACATCCCTTTGGATGGCCGTTACATCAGCCAAATCTATCACCAAGCTCACAATCCTCGAATCTTCTTCTTTTTGCTCGAGTGGCACAAACCCCATCCAAAAGTCCATTTCCTTCTCACTTTCAGTTGAGATTAGCCACGTATAGACAATCTACAAATTAAATAAAATTATCTTAACCAAAAAAATACTCAAATATGAGAAGATAACAATTGTTTCAAAATTACATCAACTGTTAAAGTTAGCAGACAATAGCTCTTACAAGGCTTACCTCATCCGCCAGTGGAGCAAATAGTTTGTGCGCCTACACTTTAGCATTGTTTGGCGCTGCCAACCATTGAAGAACTCTCGGATAAGATACTTCTTCATTGAACTCTTTGAATGTTTTGC
>JAOTQR010078944.1:0-10903 GCA_025774065.1 Solanum ossicruentum
AAACCAACGATACCACGATACTTAGGAACCTCAACATAACACCCTAGAAGCGACAATTTCCCGAGAAGCCGAAAAAATAACAATTTCACCATTTTCACTGTAGGAACCCGAGAGGGGTTGCTACTGTTCATGCCTATATATATATATTTTGTTTTGTTGATTCTCTCCTCTTGAATTGGCTAAGTATGGGAAAGAAATGTTCTCCTTTCTCAAACATACAAGTATAAAATTGTCAACCAACAATACCACCCATAACTCCCTATCCCCCAATTCCTAAATTTTCCAACTCATATTCACAATTGACTTAATCTTTACAACACATAAGAATTTATATCACAAGAGATGGGAAAACTTACTTGGAGTGTTACTCAACCTTCCTCTTCTTCCTCAAACTCTCTTCTTCTCCTCAAGCTTTCAAAATTTCAAAACCAAAGAACAATGGTCATATTTTGACCAAGTGTGGGTATTTATAGAAGACATACTTTTCAAAATTGTATCATAAGGGTTTCTAGTTTGCCTATTGATCAATTAGGTTCCAAACTTTCCTATTTTAATCCCATTGAGGACTTCCGACTCCAATTAATTGTTATCCTTAATTTAACGGGAGTACGGGGTCTAACAATTAAGAGGGTGGAATTAAGGATAGATTATCCTATGAAGAGATTTTGGTCCAAATCTTCTCATCAGATTCACAAATTGAGGATTAAAGAGATTGTGTTAGTCAAAATCTTGTAGAGGAATCAATTCATTGAGAAAGCCATATGAGAAATTGAGGATGATATGAAGGCCAAATACTTATTTGTGCAAAATATTGAGGATGCTAGAGGTGATATTCCTTTTCTTGATTTGAATTGTTGTGTTCATTCTTGCATTTGAATAGGTGATTTGTTTGAATGATGGAATGTTTGAGAAATTGAGTCTCGAGTCACATTCATGCCTTGAGTTTATTTGTTACCTTAATTATTAGTCGAGGACAAATGATCCCAAGGGGGAGATATTATAATACTCCAAAGTATCCTAGCTTAAGATTGACCAAAGTGTAACATCCCAAGCTGCTTTAGCTAAGATCGAACTGAAAAATAAAAAAGGTTAAAAAGTTATTATAAGATTAGTTTGATCAACTTTTTGGTCAAGGAATTTGAAAGATAATTTATCATGAAAAGATTTTATAACTAGAATAGTATGCGACCTGCCCACATCCTAAACTTGGTCAATTATGGTTAAAAAATCAAAATAAATTTTTTCCAAAAAAATGAATTGTTGCAGTATAAGTCCGTGATGTAGACTTTTTTCATGATAGATCAAATTTTTTGTCCAATCTCAGTTTTAATGAAGGATATTTGGTGTTTTTCCATCACTCCTACACCTGACCCACACTATTTTAAGATTGGAACTAACCCCATATCAGTTCCAAAATATATTTTTTCTATCACTAATGTTTTAAGATATTAAGAACGTTGAATTAAGAGAAAATAGAGGCTGAGGTTCAAGAGAATCAAGTCAAATCTTCAGCTTTCAAGTGTTTAATATTCATTCCTGACATGTAAGGATAACTAAAATGTTATATTGAGTTGATCCACGAGCCTTTCTTCGTAGTTTAGTTTAATTGAGGTCAAGTTGAATTTTCAAGTCTCCTATGAATGAATTCGTGCGAATTATCCTAAATTTAGTTAATCCTTGCATATTATTATATAATTTGATGTGTTTATGATTTAAGTACTTAAGCAACCATTTGTATCTTCTTCCACATGAACCCTAATTAAATGTTGCAAATTGGTGACTGTTCGTATTGATTAAATTATAAGGTATGAATTGTAAATGTCCTCAATGATAATGAGATAAACATGAACGTAGTATGAGTAGTCTTTGAAGATCCTATCATTTTCTTTTCTATATTGAGCAAGGTATTTGATTTTAAATTAATGTTAACAAAATATAGATGTATTGCTCTTAAAATATGGGAATGAGCTGAAAGGATTATTGGTTGAATGAGTTGATGGTGAGATGATTGTTGAATTGATAAGAATCTAGTGAGACTAATTGAATTGATTGGTTTGGAGTTTTATGAGCACATTGAATCTTGGGAGTAGTATCAAGAACGAACTAGATGAACGCAAATAACAAGTCAGATCTAGTAAGCTACATAGCTAGTGTAGGAGATGATTGAACCATTGAAGTGAGACTTTTTTAAATTGTCCCAAAAAGGACTTGATTTGATTTCAAATCTAATGATAGTGATTTGTCCCTTATATCTTAGCAAAGTATTGGATGGATGTGGTGACAACATTACGTCGTTGTATATCATTGGCTTATAGGTGATGGTTGTTGGTTAGAGAAACTCCCAAATAGAACATGATCATACTCAAAATGATTGGATTGAGTCATCTATTATTGAGCTTACTTACAATATAGCTTATGCTAAAACTTACGTTATTTTACTTCAGTTGAGTTATCTAAGTTGAATATATCTTGAGCCTGTTATTTTTCTAGCTCTTTTATATATCATACATTTCATATACTAATATCATTTGGTGTTGTATCATTTTATGATGTAGATACATGTGCTAGAGATCATTATCAAGCACTCAATTGAGAATTTATTTCACCCTAAATATTGTGGTGAGATGAAACAACCACAAAAAGTGCCCGAAAACGTGCCTTAGAATGCTCGAAAATTTAAATTCCATATTTCTCAAAATCCATTTGCTATTTCAAAAATTCTACTTCATATTCTTGTTCGGGGGGTCAAAATTAAGTGAGAAAAGGTCTAACCCCAATTTAAGAGCGAAAGATTAGCAATTATGAAATTCCAAAATTTCAATTTCCAGTGGGGTTTTCGCGTTGCCCTTGTGATGCGCCCCTATTCATTTTGGGGACAATATTTTTCAGCTTGGTCCAAGACTTCTAAGTCTTGGGTCTAAGTGTTTCCAAAAGTGTTTTTACCTATACTTAGCCTTATTTCACCCTCATATCATCCTAAACATTTCCCAATGCTCACTCAAACACTTGGTCATACTTTTCTCCCCAAACTCAAGTCCCAAACCCTCATTCCAAGCGAAGGTTCTCCTTTAAGGTTCTTTTTCAAGCTTCAACCCTCCATCTCCAATCTTCACCATGTTCATCTCTAAGCTAAGGTATATAGGTTTCTTTCATGATTTGCTTTCACCCATGATACCCAAGCCTCCTTATTGCATGATCTAAAGTTGATTTACAAATGGATCTTGATTATTATGAAATTTACTGCACACTATGTTAAAGTTATGTACAGTTGTGACTGTTTTGACATGTTTTGAGCTATAAATCTTTGATCTATTGGAAGATTTGAGAAGGGGTTTTGATGTATATTGCTTGACGGTGTTGCAAGGTGTTGATTGATTGTTTTAAAATGGATTTTCTTGCATGGTTTCATCTCTATATTTCATGGTTGTATACTAGCATTACACACCTCTAAGTGTTTCATAAAATGTCTGGATGTGGTTTCTTGAGGAGTTGAAGGTCCAAGGCATGAGATACGATATGAATGACTATATAATGATGAAATATGCTTATGTATATGATATAATCTATATAAAGTGTTGCATTAGACCATACCTGATCCGGAGGGGATAAGAACTCGGGTAACCATGGTGGGGGTTTGTACTCATCAACCATGTGAGAGGTTTGTACTTCGCCACCATGTTGATAAGGTATGATTATCATCAACCATGTGAGGGTTCATACCACACAACCACCAAGGGGTTTGCACCTTGAATAGCTAGCTTGGTCTCTTCTACACATATGATATCATATATGAGTAGGAGTTACTTAAGCGTGTTTTACTTAAGCATTAATTATGTATGTCATATTGTTATATTATGCCTATTGCTTAATATTGTGCATTATTCTGATGATGTCTATCTATTGTTGCATTACATCCTACATACTTAGTACATTCAAACGTATTAATGTATACTCTATGCCAACCTGATGTCACCATGTAGGAACTGGTACCCAAGTTAATCATCCTCCTCCACATGGCTAGTTCGGTGTTATTAAAGCTATTTGGTGAGTCATCCACTTTGGGGACCTTAGTCTATGTTTCTCCTATTATGTGTTGAGACATCCTTCTTTATTATCTATCTTGACTATAAGGGTGAGCGCGATTACTTTGTCTTGGCCCCCACTCTTATCTATGTAGTAGAGGTGGTTATTGGACATGTTATGTATCTATGATATGAGTTTGACTCTTGTCTCTTAACTATGATATTGTGCAAGCTTTTACCTTAGCCCCTTTGCAATATTCTCGCTCTTTAATATTTTTACATGCTTCTATGATCAATGATGTATAATGATAAGTTAAGAAACTTGTTTGCGTTCCTTCGGGTTCTCCATTAGTCGTTTCACGTCTAGGCCCTAGGCTTGGGTCATGACATGAGACCTCATATCACTCGGAGGATCTTACCTTTTTTATTTTCTATGAAATAGTCATGAAACTGTCTCTGGCACCACCTACATGTTAAGAGATAGAGTCTTCATACATAATGAAGGTTTAGAGTCGAGTTCCTTATTTCTTAGATGAGTTCCTTTAAACTATATCTCATGGTAATGATTGCTTTTAACTGGTAGATTCAAAATTGTTTACTTACTAAGTTAATTACTAACCAACCCACTAGAATGTTTTCGTTATACATAAACTGAGTCTTCTACTGTTGATTGAATGAGTGACTTAGTCAAGTGGTTCGCTTGGGGATTAATGATTTTTGGAGTACCGGTTAGGCCTAGGGTACCCTAATGGCTATGTAATTCCCTGCTTCTAAAATTTATATCAGATCAAAGTTTATGAATGACATGATTCTCATGTTAAAGATTAAATTAGATTGAGAAAGTTGAAGAAAGAATCGCGACAAAATATATTATCAATGAATCTCCCTAATGAGATCAATATAGGCCATATGTGATGACCCTCCACTTGATCATTGATAAAAGGGATGAATATAGAAACAAAGAGAAGAAACTAGAGTCTTGGAGAGGTTTCAAAAAGACTCTAGAACATTGCAGATAAAACTTGAAGCTCTTAGAAACCTCTGGATATATGGAGTTTTCTAGAGTAGGGGCTTATTTGTAAATATTGAGGGACTAAGAAAGTAAATATTATTCCCACTTTCGCCCCTAAGGAGTAGCATAAATGGGAGGATCATTCATTTGTAAGGCATCAAATCCAGAAATTGTAAGCATTCTCTAAGCATAATACAAGCCTTCTTTCTTACAAATCTCTCTTGTCTTCTTAATCTAGTGTTCCCTTAGTGATCAAGTTCAAAAGGCTTACATGTATTTGCAAGATTGTGAAAGAATCATGAGAAAATCAATAAGTTCTGCATGGGAGTCATAGCGACAGTTCTAAGTCTGTGACAATATGGTATCAGAACAAGGTTTGCACTAAGGGATATTGCAAGTGAAGGAGACTTTGACGCTGCCAACGTTAAGATGGATGTTGACAAGAAATCACGTAGGGGGAAGAAAAGCTCTAAGAAAAATGAATTTCTAATCAAGCGGACGCCAAGCGAAGCCATAACATCCCATCACTCTTGACAACTGAAGTGGGTGACGATGAGTGTGGCGAGAAGCCCGTGAAGATCACGCCTATTATGGAATGGATTACAAGAGTGGATGCTACCAGGAAAGCAGTGAAGATCCTTGATAAATGCTTGAACTAGTTCAAGACCTTAGAGGAATTCTCCCATGGCACTCAGAAACTAGTGCTAGTTCCTAAGCGAAGCACTTGGACTTATTACATTCATTCATTCATACATTCTACTAATCAATGGAAGACATAAGGGAATAAATGAGCACATAATCATTTAGTCTCAAAATAATATTATAATAAAAAGGCTAGTTGAAAAGAATTAGCTCACAGTCTTATCAATCAATAATCTAACTCTAGCCTATTAAACCTCTATCACTAGTAGATGATGCCAATGACAGATCTATGGCTACCTTAATCAAAATAAATGTTAAGCAAATCTAACTGTAAAGCAAGATGAAAATATCATATGAATCCTTTGAAGTAAGGGAGGCTCACCAATCCATTGAGCGGCTCAAATCCTCAACGATTCTCCTATTGACGATCTCCAAATCCTATATCCATATCATGAAACGATAGGTCCTAAAGAGAGACATCAGTACGTTAAATGTACTGGAATATAAAATAGCTGAATGAAATCGAAATAGGAAGAATAATATGGCAATAACATTAACTCAACTCGAAAAGTCTCAACTCATCTCAACTCAGTAAAACATGCAAGTTTAAAGTAAATCATGCTCTTTAGAATATACATTTGAAAAGAAAAGACTAACTCCATTAGAAAACTCATAATCAGTCAATATTGCTTGGGAGTTCTCTTAACCAACATATATCCACCCCGCCATAAGTTATGGTGAGGTACAATGAATATGATGTTGTTGTCATCCCCGTCCTAAACGTACCATGGTAAAGGACGTACTATCTCTATCTCTCAGAATATCCAACTTTTGGGACAAGAGTCGCCAGAACGTGTTGCACGACTATCCTATGCTAGTACACGTAGTTCTGGGGTGTTCCTCTCACCCAACTCGGTACTAAATAATACTCCCAAGACTAAAACATGCATGACTCATCAATCAAATCAATCCTCTTTAAGACATATCTCAACTATCACTATCATCCATCAATGAATGCATTATGAGAAACTATATTTACATCATCATCAATATGTGCTCAAGACATCATTTATACTCAATGCCCAATTTAATCAAAACTCATTAAAATGTCAAGTGTTTTCTTAGAAAAGCTCATGCTTCTAGATTTACATTCATGAAAACTCAATAAAAGATGCTTAAAGAAATCATCGGTATTTTGCATGCTCAGTATGACCATAAATCTAAATTTTCAAATTAATGCATAAAAACACCATAGTCCTCAATTAGGGTTCATGTGAATGAACACATGAACATACATTCAATTAATTACTCAACTTTAAGGACATCATCAAGATATTATTCTATAGGAAACTCATTAATATAATAGGAACTTAATTCAAGAATGTAATCAAAATAATACTTCAGGAATCATGTGTGGGGACTCATGGGTTCTCAACTCATCTATGACCATCTATGGGATATATGGGAGAGTAATTCCATGCTTTTAGTTTAGTCTTACATACCTGCAATGAAGAACTATCAATCCTCTTCAAAGAATTTGACCTCAAATCTTGAAATCCCCCAACTTTCTCTTTTTTCTCCCTCAAGAACCCTCATTTAGGAACTAGCACAAGAATGGGTTTAAAACCCTTAATCTGAAGAAAACGACTGATATATACGTTTTTGGAATTTAGAAGGGGTTGGGGAATGATAAAATTACCCTTCCCAAAAAAAGGAAAAAGCATCCAAAAAATTACACAGGTCCATGACACGCTTTGGGAGCGGACCCGTGTATTTTCCTCCAAAAATTCTCCGAACGAGTTTTCAATTCGTGTTGAAAATTTTCCAAAAAAATCACAAGTGTTAGTGCGAGTCCCTGGCACGTCATGCCTGGGGTGCAAATCAACACTATCCCAGAATTAATTACGAAACATTATTTATCGACCCACTTACTCTAAAATTTGGCCGAGATCACTTTTCTACTCAGTTTTCATGTTGATTGCAAATCCAGTCTCAGATTTCCCATCTAAGTTTGGGAAGACATGTTATGCGCATGATTATTTTCTATGGGCATTTCAGTAAGTTTACGAGGCGTTACATTCCTCACAAAGATTTATGAAAAGTCAAAATTTATCAGCAAATTGAATTGATCATTGGATAAGTACAATGGTACCTTGTTGGATATTGTGTCCAAGAAATCGAACGTTTACTTGGAATAGACTCTATTTAGTTTCGGATAAAACTGGGCCATTTTCTTTGATGACATTAAAGAAAGCTCTTATATATATAATAACAAGCTTTGTTAGTCACAAGAATTGCATAATGTAATTCCAGTTTTAAAATTCCAAAACTCTTTTAAATTTACATATAATTATTGCATTTTATAATTTTGAAGAAATTACAATATACAATTCTATTGATACATCTTGTTAGAATCTAAAACGGCATAGTTTTCTATATCTCTTCTTCTAAGGTCTTGAATTGCACCTTAAATTCATCAACATCCATCTTAATTCGTCATTTATATGCTTAAATCAATTTATAATATCAATAATGATAAAGCATTTTAGCACCAAAAAATAAGAAATAACTAATTAAATATGTAAATATGTGTACATATAAAATATTAATGAGAAAATAAAAATGTTTTAGATAATTCTTTTACTTAAATTTTTAAAGAATAAAAACAACAAAATAACAAAGCAAGGAAAAAAGTAAACAAAACAAAAAATGCAAATTAAGGAAAAAAAGTAAACAAATCTTTAAACTTTTTGAACTTCTTTAAATGATCCCAATATATGGCTCCTTCGAATAATAATCAAACTTTAAACTTTTTGAATTTCTTTAAAGGATCTTCATCCAAATAAATGGCTCCTCCAAACACTGTTCAAACTTTAGTATCCAAATTCACTAATAAAACAATCAAATAAAAATAAGATGGATTCAAAATTCTAAAATGTAAAGAATATAAACATACCTTTAATAGAAAACCTATAAAAATAAATAATTAAAAATGCATCTCATAAATTTTTAAGTTGAACAAGAAAGCAAAAGTAAAGAATAGAGAGGGGGAGGGAACGAAGAGGGGGAAGGGATTGGGAATCTGTTATTTTATGGAAGGGGGCAACCGGCCAAGGGGGAGGGAGATTTTAAAACTTGAGAGGGAAATTTTGGCTCTTACAATTTTTCATTTTTCATTTTTGGGGGAGTTTTTAGGCTTTGGATCTAAATGTGGAAGGTTTTAAATTCTTGTAATTAATTTTTCTTTTGATTCTTAGGATGACATAATATAGAAACATTATATAAAATTTAATATGAATAATGATATTAGTAATAAAATTATGTCTTAAATATTTTTTTTTTTTGCATATATTAGCAAATATTTAGATATAAATTTTTTTCCATCAAAAATGTCTAATTATTTTAATTGATAAAATTTGATATGTACCTCAATTTTGTCATTTAGAGTTGATATACTTTTTGTTATAAAATTGACTCATTTACATCCCTATTGTTATACAAATGACTCACATATACTCTTTTTCTCTAATAAACGTAAAAAAATCAATTTTAAATATGTTTTTTAATTTCTTGTTAAAAAGAATATTCATAAAGAGATAGCATATTTGATTCCTACGATTTTATTTTCTTTACTTCTTTAGTTCAATGCTAATTTTTGATGGACAACTTTATTTTTTCAGTAATTTTTTTTTATAAAATTTGTGATAAATTCCTCAATTTTTTATAAAAATAAAAAATAAGTTACAATATAGCCGCAAAAAATAGTTTTGATTTTTTTCTCATTCATGTTTTTTTTTCATATTTCCACACTAAAAAATAAAAGAGAAAATGAAAAAAGAATTGAAAATTTTTCAAATATTCTAAATCAACACAGTCAATTAAAAAAAATATGCGTGAGAAGGATTATTTATACCCCTACATGAATTATTAAAATTCAAAATCAAAACATTATATTGGAAGTAATTAGTAATTAATTAATTAATTATACATAGTAATTATGGATATTAGTTGATTTATTATTTGTTAAGTGGTTAGTTATTTTTAGAATTATTTTACAACTAGGATTAGGATTAGTTTATGTGTGTATAAGTACACACATCAATGTACAGTACAGAATTAATTTTTCCTTCTTGTTAATAAGAAAAGAGGGTAAGAACCCCCAATTTCTTTCTTCTCAAATTCCTTCACCTGCAACCGATTAATTCGAACATGGTATCAGAGCCGGCGGCTACGGGATGACATTGATGACGGCGACATTCCGACGAGACTTGAGGAAGCTCAAGAATAATGGAGATTATATAAACAAGTCGCGAATCAACTAGAACTCGCGAATCAACTGGAAAATCGATTGAAAATCTTGATGCTGTGGAGAGGAATAGGAATCACCCACTATATCTTCATCTATCGGACACGCCTGGGAGTGTTCTTACCTCGATTCAACTCACAGGAACTGAAAACTACTCCCTATGGAGTAGGTCATTACTGATTATGCTTCGCGCTAAGAGCAAGCTAGGGTTCGTTATCGGAACGTGCAGAAAGTCGGACTATGGTCCTGAATTGGAAGAACAATAGGAAAAATGAAATGCATTCATCCTCGCATGGATTATGAACACGGTATCGAAAGAGTTGTTAAGTGGAATCGTGTATGCCTCAGATGCGGCGACGGTTTGGGCAGATTTAAATGAAAGATTTAACAAGGTAGATGGATCGAGAAGTCATCTGCTCCACTGGGAAATTTGCACTTTAACTCAAGGTAACCTAACTATCTCAGGGTATTTCACAAAGATGAGAATCTTATGGGATGAATTGATGCCTTGGTGCCTCCACCTACTTGTAATTGTGAGAGATCTAGAGTGTACATTGATCATATACAATACATGCGATTATTTTCCTTCTTGATGGGATTGAATGATGTATATGGTCATGCGCGTAGTCAAATACTCATGGTGAATCCCCTGCCGAATGTGAGTAGAGCCTACTCTATGATCATCTCTGATGAAAGCCAGCGAGTGACTACAGGTTCAAAGGTGAGTGGAGATGTGAACGAGTCCATGGCATTGATGTAGGGAAGGGTGGTGGTACAAGCAATTTCAACAACTTCAAACAGAGGAGAAATAGCAACTTGTTCTGTGACTACTGTAAAATATAGAGACACACCAAGGATGTATGCTATAAGCTTGTGGGTTACCCAACTGATTGGAAGACCAAGAGGAAACCTGGGACTAAT
>JAOTQR010078945.1:0-10901 GCA_025774065.1 Solanum ossicruentum
CGCAAATTACCCAATCCTGACACGGGGAGGTAGTGACAATAAATAACAATACCGGGCTCTATGAGTCTGGTTGGGGGGTGGGGAAAAGGAAAACACTGGGTAAAGTGGGAGTATCTTTGTCTACCAAAAGAAGAAGGGAGGTTAGGACTCAGATCATTGCATGATATTTTAAAGACCATGTTTGCAAAACTATGATGGATCTTTAGAACTTCCTCAAACACAACTTGGAGTCATTATATGTGGAATAAATATTGCAAGGAAGATCATCTAAGCATTGCTAAATCTCAAGGGGGATCACAGATATGAAAGAAAATGGTAGATATTAGGGGAGAAGTTGAGCATAAAATTTGGTGGCAATTACAAGCTGGGAATTCTAATTTTTTTTGGATAATTGGACATAGCAAGGAGCTATGTACTATACAAAAAAAGGTTGAGGAGAATATGATTGGGAGGTTAAAGACTTCATTAATAAAGAGGGGTGGGATGTAGAGAAAATGCAGAATTTGATATCATTGGAGATGATAGAGCATATTACCATAGATATTACTCCTACAGTAGCGCAAGGAGTTTGTGATTGCCCAGAGTGGATGCAAAGTAGTGATGGCTAGTTTAACACCAAATCTACTTTTGAACTAATAAGAGCAAGAGGACAGAAGAGGTATTGGGTAGACTGTTTGTGCATTAAAAGGTTGCCTTTCAAAATCAGTTTCTTCATGTAGAGATGTTGGAAAAAGAGGATACCAGTTGATGATAATTTGCAAAGAATGCATATAAGTATGGTATCAAGATGTCATTGTTGTGCAGAGTATCAACAGAAGACCATGTCTCATCTTTTTCTAACCTCTTCCATAGCCCAAATGCTATGGAAGTTCTTTGTTTCTTGAGCAGGTCTATATATTGAGGGAATGTAGCTAAATCAAATCATACAGACATGGTGGGGGAAGCAGACTAATCAAAAGATGGAGCTGATATTCAAAATGGTCTCAATGGTGATAATGTGGAAACTATAGAAGAGGAGAAATACTAGGAGGTATGGTAAAGAAGTAAGTTTCCATAGACTTAAGGCAAAATGTCTGCATGCAATATTTATGTTTGTGAGGAATAGGTTCCCATGGGTACAATGTCCAAGGGATTGGTCTGGCATGTTGAGCATAATGCAAAACTAGAGACAAAGATTATATTGTCATTGTCATGATCAAAGCCTAGGGCCTAGAGGTGACAAGCGAATGGGGAACCCGAAGGAACCCCAAATAAGCCTCTTAGCATATCATACACACATCCTTGGTCGCAGAAGCAAGACAAAACAATATAAGATACATACACAAGGATAATTGGGACTAAGGGAAAGAGTTAAACACTTGAATAATATAAATGAGCTAAGCTCAAGCATAATACATAGCTTGTCCAAAAATACCTCTAGATATAGAACTTAGCGGGGGCTAAGACAAGCAACAGGGCTCACCCTCATAGTCATAAGTATTCTAAAATATACAAGATGTAGTCTAAACATTAACATGAAAGGAGATAGATATTGTCCCCGGACATGAGGACTCACCAAAAGCTAACTTGAACAATGCGTCTAACCATGAGGAGAATCAATAGGAGCTACAATTCCTATATGGTAACATCATGTAGGCATAGAGTATGTGTTAGTTCGTTTGAATCTACTAAGTATGTGGTATGCAATGCAACAAGAGATAGGCATCATAATCAAAATGCATAATTATAAGTAATAGATAGCATAATAATAATATGGCATATATGACCAATGCTTAAGTAAGTCATGCTTTACAAATCAATAATCTCACATTGAACATAATATATAAGTGCGGGAAGAAACTCCAACTGACATAAGACCAAGCAAGTTACAACTTGGAATCTCGATGTTAACCCTACATCAGAAGAAAAGGGGAAGTTACTTGCCAAGATGAGGCACTTTATCAAATACTTGGCGGGTGTGTAATGCTAGTATAAAATCAGCAATTCAAGAGTGAAATCATGCAAGAAAACTTGAAGTAAAATAGCCCACCAATACCTAGTAATGCCATCTTGCAAAATATATTGAAAACCCTCATCAAATATCAAGAGAGATCATAGTTCTATAGCTTAAAACATGCATAATCATAATAGGTAAATCATCTCATGGTATAGGCTTAAAAATGAGTAATCATGTATTTTCAGCCAAACTTTCATAAAATCCAAATATAGTATATGATCATAATCTCTAATGAATAATACCAATAAGCAACACAACTTGGAAACATGTAATTTTCATAGAAATGAAAAATTGGGCTTCATGGATGAAAGAGAGCCATGAATGAAACCCACATACCTTAGGCCTTGAATTTCTTGAAACTGATTTGTGAAAGACTTGAAGTTTGGAAGTGGGTCTTGGAATCCAAAGCTTGCTCTTGAGTTTTCTTGAATTTGTACTGGGGTTTTGATGGAGGCTCTTGAGAGGATTTGAGAGTGTATTCCATTTGGGAGGAGTGAAATTGATCGTTAGGAATAGGGTTAGGCTTTAGGAGGTGTTAAGATAGCACTGGAATTCCCAAAATACCAATAGAAATGACTAAATTTATGGAGGTGTTAAGATAGTACTGGAATTCCCAAAATACCAATAGAAATGACTAAATTTATGGAATGCCATTAATGAGGCGAAATTTGGCAAAAACCCGTAGATATCCCTACACGTCAAAGTTCTACAAAAATGGGCATAACTTCTTAAACCAAAGTCTAATAAGCTGAAACCAAGTGCATTGGAAAGATAATTCAAAGAGCTTTGATTTGGTAGGTCGTGGGACACCAGTTCCTTATGCGCTAAGAGATATGCCCCCTTAAAATTGACCCTCCTACTGGTACTTGTGCAAAACTTAGCCAACGAAAATATTTTGAACTTGGCTTGTTGTAGGGGACCCAAGATGGTCTTAAATGAAATAAATAATCTTGAATTAGATTTGAATGAGAGATTGAAGCTTGAATGAGTTTCTTGAGACCCGAAAGTGAGTTTGGGACACTTGAATTGTGTGAAATATTTGTTTAAGTGTTTGAGAGAGTATTTGGGAATGCCTTGTATGATATGGGGGGTGAAATAAGGCTAAGTATAGATATTTTCATGTATGGAAAAACTTAGATCCAAGAACCAAAAGCCTTGGACCGGAATAAAATAACTGGGAACAAAATAAGGCAGTGGCGTGCCCCAGCCGCGTCGCACTAGGGGTGCGCAGGCACACTATTTTTTTGCTCACTTGAAATTTCGGATTTTGCTGCGATTGCTCTAAAATTTGGGTTAGACCCATTTCCTACTCAATTTTCCCCCCTGAACAAGAATATGAAGTTCAATTTTCGATATTACACACAGATTTTGAGATATATGAAAATTACGATTCCGAGCATTTTCGAGGTACATTTTCAGACACTTTTTGGGATCGTTACAATATCTCCCCCTTGGGAACATTCGTCCCCAAATGTCAAAGAAATATACAAGAAAAGGGTAATCATAAAGAGGTCAACTCCAACAAGAATGCAATAATACACTTTAAAATACCATTTTCAAAATCTCAATATAAGTGTAAAATCACCATGAACCTTCTGAATGTAAACATGAATGCATGAAAATGACTTAGGGGCTGGAATATGAGGCATAAAATTACAAATAGGAGCTTGACATATTATCATAAGCTTAAATAGAATGAAAGAGGTACGAATATTGCTTTTCCATGCCCGCTCTGGCTTCCCCCGAAAGACACTCTAGACTTGACGATCCTTCCAATGGGCCTTGACGAGCACCACCTTCTTTTGATCAACTTTCCACCCTTCCTTCCAATACCTCCACTGGGACCTTCTCTTAGGAAAACTTATCCTCCACAACATTTACAATCTCATGAGTTCTATAGAACTAGAGCCACCACCACATCCCTTAAACCTAGAAGCATGAAAAATCGGATAAACCATAACCATATCCATAGGTGATTTCAATCCTTAAGCAACCTTATCGACCTCCCTCTACATTCTACAAGGACTCACAATAAAAAACTCAATAGTCAACCTTTAACCCACCTAGTCCACTTAGTATCATAAACCACCATATCCCCTTGGGAGACAACCTCCACTCTACCATCTCCTCACCCAAAACTTCCAACCTTAATAAGACGGAACCAAGGCCTTGCTTAACTAGACCTCTCTAACCAAAGAAAATTGGAACCACCAAGAACACTATACTAACATTCTCAACTTCCCTCAATCTAACTTTCAATCTAACCAACTGATGGACCCCACTAATATCCTCTTTGCCACCATTATCCTCATATGCTATGCTATCCATAGACACCCTACTTAGAGCATCAACCATAACATTAGCCTCAACAGGGAAATAATGTACACTCATATCACAATCCTTAAGAAGTTCTAACCACCTTCTTGTTATCCTCAACTCACACCTATCTTATTTAGCAAACAACCTCTCATCCCCTAAGACTTACAACACTTACCGCAAATGATTCACAAGCTCTAAATAAATCAATACTCCCTCGCCAGAGGCCACCACAAACATGCCAAGGTAGGGTTTTAAGACCCTATTCATGAGACCTATAAACACAACTGGTGCATAAGTCAATCACACAACTCCACCAATATTCAAAATGCTCACTCATAGTCCAAAAATATACTTAAGGATATCATCTACCCTCATCCTTACTTGGGGACAACCCGAACAAAGGATCAATCTTAGAGAAGTAACTAACCCATTGTAGTTAACCAAATAGATCGACCGACCCTAACAATCATATTACAGCCGTACGGGTTCTACACTCCTTGGAAGTATGCTATGTGAGTAGCTAAACCACTTCAAGACCTCCAATCCATCAAACTAAGTTCAACCAAGATCAAAAGACAAAACCCTATATGCAATAAGAACATGGGCCAACCCTTAGAGATCAATTGAACCTTGAGACAAGAATAGACCTACCTCTTTTGCTACCACTTGACAACCTCTCACTCAAAGACGGGTTCATTAGGGAGTCAGAATCTAACTCTATGGGTCCTACCATCCATGGAGATACAACATACATGCAACTATTCTATCCCAAGTATAACATCAAATCCACTACATCAAATCCAACGAGTCACAAGGCAAGACCTAATGCAATATGAACATGGAACAATACCTATGAACATTCTTAGCAATAATATACTCAATAAGGTGGTAGACGCCAAAGGTTCACATTGTAACTTGGGGCACACAAGAAGCCCATTAGCAAACCAAAAGGGAATAATGGAACCCAAATCCATCAAAATCAAAACCTTCAACTTACCTTCCTTTGCCTCCCTCTTTGAAGTGGCATGATCAGCTAGAAGAGAAAAGAACATTCATTAGAGGGAAAAGCCCTATCTCACTTCTAAAGCATGACATAGACCAGGAAGAAGGGAAATATTTCCTAAAATGCCTCATAGCCTCTTGCTCATAGTTGTGGTGCACAACACAACCATGAACAAGAACTTAATTGACGAGGTGTGTTAGACTCTGAGGATCTAACAACCTAGTACTCTAATACCATATTTGTCACTACCCAAACCTAGGGCCTAGACATGACCGTCGAATGGGGAACCCGAAGTAACCCAAACAAGCCTCTTAGAATGTTATACACACATCCTTGGTCGCGAAAACAAGACAAAACAACATAAGATACATAAACAAGGAAAATTGGGACTAAGAGAAAGAGTGAAACACTTGAATAATATAAACGCGTTAAGCTAAAACATAATACATAACTTGTCCAACAACACCTCTAGATATAGAACTTGGGGGGGGGGCAAGACAAGCAACCAAGCTCACCCTCATTGTAATAAGTATTCCAAAATATATAAGATATAGTCTAAAAATAAGCATGAAAGAAAATAGATATTGTCCCCGGACATGAGGACTCACCAAAAACTAACTTGAACAATCTGTCTAGCCACGAGGAGAATCAATAGGAGCTCCGTTTCCTACATGGTAAAATCATGTAGGCATATATTATGCGTTAGTACCTTTGAATGTACTAAATATGTGGGATGCAATGCAACAACAGATAGGTATCATAATCAAAATGCATAATTATAAGCAATAGATAACATAATATCAATATGGCATGTATGACAAATGTTTAAGTAAGTCATGCTTTAAAAATCATTAATCTTGCATAGAACATAATACATAAGTGTGGAAAGAAACCCCAATCGACATAACATAGGATCAAGTGAGCTACAACTTGGAATCCCGATGTTAACCCTATACCGAAAGAAAGGGGGAATTTACTTGCCAAGGTGAACCTCCTAGTGACTACGTGGATCCACTACGGCTAGTGTGAACCGAGTACTCATCTCTAGTTATTGTATTCGGGTACTCACCTCAAGCCCAGACTCGGATACTCGGTTCAAGCCCTCATATTTATGGTACTCACCTCTAATCCCTTCACCTATGGTGGCATGTAGTTCTAGGACTTAGGGACTCGCCTCTAGTCCACTCGGTGCTAAGTTTAATCCCATGAAATATATAAGATAATCATACTTTAACAACTTGTAATAAATATATAGACATGGCACGAGTAGCTTTTAACATCATTGACCTCAAATGGTGAGCCTAACTTCAATCATAAGAATGGGGCATTATCAACATTATCCTTTGCATTAACATTAACATCAAAGGCTCATAAGAGGCATAATCTTAGAAAAAAGGACTTAATCCAGACCTACAACATCATCAACATTTTCATGATTTAAATACATCTTTAGAAAGCTCATAATCATCATAAAGTCACTTTAACCATAATTCAACCAATAGATCATCAAATCTTAAAGAATCCTTAAAAAGAAATTTTATCAAACAATTGGAAGGTGTATAATAACAGTGTAAAACCATGCAATTCAAGAGAGAAATCATGCAAGAAAACTTGAAGTAAAATAGCCCACTAATACTTAGTAATATCATCTTGCAAAATACATTGAAAACCCTTATCAAAATATAAAGTGAGATCATAGTTCTATAGCTTAAAACATGCATAATCATAAGAGGTAAATCATCTCATGGTATAGGCTTAAAAATGAGTAATCATGTATTTTCAATCGAACTTTCATAAAATTCCAATATAGTATATGATCATAATATCTAATGAATAATGCCCATAAGCAACACAACTTGGAAACATGTAAATTTCATAGAAGTAAAAAATTGGGCTTCATGGTGAAAGGTACCCATGAATAAAATGCCCACATACCTTAGACCTTGAATTTCTTGAAATTGAGTTGTGAAAGACTTGAAGTTTGGAAGTACGTCTTGGAATCCAAAGCTTGCTCTTGAGTTTCCTTGAATTTGTATTGGGATTTTGATGGAGGCTCTTGAGAGGATTTGAGAGTGTATTCCAATTGGAAGGAGTGAATTTGATTTTTAGGAACAGGGTTAGGTCTTTAGGAGGTGTTAAGATAGCATATGAATTTCCAAATACCAATAGAAATGGCTAAATTTACGAAATGCCGTTGATGAGGCGAAATTTGGCAAAAAATCTTATATACCCTTACATATACAAGTTCTGCAAAAACGGGCATAACTTCTTCAAACAAAGTCTAAATAAGGTGAAACCAAGTGCGTTGGAAAGCTAATTCAAAGAGCTTTGATTTGGTAGATTGTGGGACACCCATTTCATTGTGTGCTAAGAGATATTCCCCTTTAAAGTTGACCCTCCTACCAGTACATGTGCAAAACTTAGCCAACAGAAATTCTTTTGAACTTGGCTTGATGTAGGGGACCCACAGTGGTATTAAACTACATAAATAAGCTTGACTTAGATTTGAATGAGACATTGAATCTTGAATGATTTTCTTGAGACCGAGAAGTGAGTTTGGGACACTTGAATTGTGTGAAATATTTGTCTAAGTGTTTGAAAGAGTATTGGGGAATGTCTTGTATGATATGAGGGTAAAATAAGGCTAAGTATATGTATTTTTCACATATGGGAAGGCTTAGGCCCAAGACCCAAAAGTCTTAAATCGGAATAAAATAATTGGGCATAAAATAAAGCATTGGCGCACCCCAGCCGCGTAGCGCTAGGTGCACGTAGGCACACTGTTTTTGGTGTTCACTTGAAATTTTGGATTTTCCTACGATTGCTTTGAAATTTGGGTTAGACCCATCTCTTACTCATTTTTGCCCCCTGAACAAGAATATGAAATTGGATTTTCGATATCACACACGAACTTTGAGATATATAGAAATTATGATATCGGACATTTCAAAGGCACATTTTCTGGCACTTTTTGGAGTCGTTACAATCTAGTGGTTTGGAACTTTCCTGAGGAGGGACGGCTAAAGTGCAATATAGATGGTGCATGTAGAGGGAATCCAGGACAAAGTTCTTATGCATTTTGCATAAGAAACAACCTTGGAAACCTTGTGTATGCAGAAGCAAAGGTGTTGGGGGAGTTGACTAATATGAAAGCTGAGGCTAGAGCTGTATTACAGGGGTGGAGATACTATTGCAATACTAGTAGATACAAGGTCATAGTGGAGACTGACTCCATGTTGCTATAGAAGACGATCTAAAGAGAATGGAAGGTCCCATGGAAGGTAAAGACAGAAATAGAGGAGATACCGAAAATAATGGCAAATAAGATAGTCAAAGTAGCACATTCCTATAGGGAGGCTACTCAGTTAGCTGACACTAGGTATGCCAATGAGTAGGGGGGTGCGGAGCGGGTTGAACTCAACCCGCAAACTTTTTAATCCGCCCCACCCCGACCCGCATGATGATTTTTTTCATTTTCAACCTGTCCCGCCCTGCATATACCAGACTCGCATAAACCCGCCTCGCTTAAATTTTAAAGTTCTTTCATTTTTAATTGAATTTAATTTTTTCGCTAATTAACGGCTCAATAACTAATTAACTATTTTTAGTTGACATTTTAATAATTATTTCTTAATCATTAATTAAAATTTTCTAATTAACATTTTAACAACAAACAATTACTAGACATGTCTAGTTTAAATTTTAGAAAAAAATAAAATTAAAGTCAATGTTTAATATAAAAAGTTTATATCTTTAATATTTACTAATTAGAAGAATTTTATTTCTTCGAATTCCTATTTGGCTTTTTAAACCCGTAACCTGCTCCGCCCCGCATTAGTTTTAAAAAATACCTACTTCAACTCACCCTGCATTCCCCTGTCTCGCATAGCTTTAAACCCGCCCCGCCTCGCGTAGCTCTAAACTCGCCCCATACCCGCCCCGCCCCGTTGCCATCCCTAACTGACACATTGGCAAACCTAGCTTTAGATGGGAATGGGGTCATACAGTATCAACAATTTCTGGATATGCCTAGCCTATAAAAGAAACTTATCAACATGGATAAAAGTCAAGTCCCATCCTTGAGAATTAAAACAAGAAAGATAAACAATCAGCGGAGTGGGGAGTCACATGAAATAAACAATAATGCAGTAACAACTTCACATGTAGAAGGCAATACTGTGGGCAACATTCAAGATGGTGGTTTGTAGACATACAAGAGAGATGAGTAGCATAACTATACCATTTAGTGTGTTTTCATAGTCTACGCTACTTACAATACAAGCTAATACTTACACAAAATAGACTGTGAAAAATTAAAAAATGTGCTATGGAAATTTACAAAATCAGGTGCCCCAAAAGTGACCTTTACAGCCTCATCAGCATGACATGCTAAGAAGGAGGTTCCTTGTCAGTATCCCTATAGCTGTAAGGAAATGACCAAGTGGCTGGTGAGAATACCATGGCAACAATGATACAATTGTAGATAAGATTACTCACCATATATGGATGAAAAATGTGAGCCTGATACCCTGCTTAGAGGAGATGCGGATGACAACAGATCTGACTATAAATAGAGGATACAAGATAATAAAATAAACCAAATGAAGGAGATACAGAGAAGGGAGACAAAGAGACGAAGATTCTTACCTTTAATGAAGGTTGGACGTACACTAGAAAACACATCGCAATGGGGTCGGAGACTATGGAGGAGAAAAACAACAGTGAACAGGAATTTCCATAGGGTTAACATTGGGAAGTTTTTGGAAACTTCTAGGAGAAGAGTAGATGAGTAGACTAGTAGGGTAGCTAGAGTGTACTTAATAGGGTGGGCCAGTTTTAAAGGGATGAGATGCTTAGGCTTTCCTATTTTATATACAGACCATGTAAAATTTTATTTTGATTTTCAATAAAATAAGCAACAAAGCTAAAAAATTTAATTAAAAAAAAACTCGATAGGAAAGAACCGGTTGAGGAAGGCGGCCTTGACCTCCTCCCAAGGAATAGCATCCTGATTTTCCCTCTCCATCTTCCATTGAACAAACTAAATTTGAGCCAAACCTTTAAGTTGATACGCCGTTGGTTCCGCCTTTTCCTCCGAATTCATCCTCATAATAGTTAACACCTTATACATCTCATCTATGAACTCTTGGGTGTCTTCCTCCTCATTGGACCCATGAAACTCTGGAGGGTTCATCCTAGTGAAGTCCCTTACTCTTGAGGTCGGAGTATGCACTTGAGAAGCTTGGACCCCTTTATTCTATTAGTTGGTCATAGCATGAGCAAACATAGTAATGACATTTTAGAACTCAACTTCGGTAGCCCCTCCATCTTGAGAAGTTTTAGGAGCGGGGTAAGTGTAACGGCAAAATAATAATAATAATAATAATAAGAAGAAGAAGAATAAGGCATTTCTTTTTTTAATTGTTTATTTTACTGATTAAGTTAGGTCATTAATTATTTACTCTAGTGATTAAGTTAGGTCATTAATTGTTTATTTTAGTGATTAAGTTAGGTCATTAATTATTTACTCTAGTGATTAAGTTAGGTCATTAATTGTTTATTCTTTAGTTGGGTTTTCCACTC
>JAOTQR010078946.1:0-10901 GCA_025774065.1 Solanum ossicruentum
TTGTTACCGGTATATTGAAAATCTTTGACTTTGATATATATGCTTTAATTGATCTAGGTGCCACTCTTTCCTTTGTTACCCTTTTTGTTGATAAAAAGTTCCATGTTGACCCCGAGTTGTTGCATGAGTCATATATTGTGTGCTCTTATTGTTGCCTTTACTGTTGCAAGAAAAATTTATAGAAGTTGTCCTATTTGCATTTTGCATAAGTTATTGTCTTGTGATCTTGTTGAATTAGTCATGGTAGATTTTCATGTCATTCTTGGGATGGATTGGTTACATTCCTACTATTCTTCTATTGATAATAGAACCCATAAGGTCAAGTTTCAATTCCCTAATAAACCCATCCTTGAGTAGAAGAGTCAAGATGTAGTGGTCAAGGGTAGATTCATTTCTTGCATTAAAACCTGTAAGTTGATATCTAAGGGGTGTCTTTACCATCTTGTGAGGGTTAGGGATGTGGAGTGTAAA
Organism: Solanum ossicruentum; assembly: GCA_025774065.1. NCBI lineage: Eukaryota > Viridiplantae > Streptophyta > Magnoliopsida > Solanales > Solanaceae > Solanum > Solanum ossicruentum. The sequence continues at coordinate 472 of JAOTQR010078946.1, forward strand.
GTCCCTTCTATAGAGTCTGTTCTAGTTGTAAATGAGTTCCTTGATGTCTTCCTAAATGACCTTCTTGGTCTCCCTCCCAATAGGGAGATAGATTTAGCATAGATCTCTTTCCCCATACTCAATCTATTTTTATTCCCCCTTACCATATGGCCCCGACGGAGTTGAAGGAATTAAAGGAACAATTGATAGATTTATTTTTGAAGGAATTTATTAGGCCTAGCCAATCATCTTGGGGGTTCTCTAGTGCTATTTGTGAAGAAGAAAAATGGGTCACTTATAATGTGCATTGACTATCGACAACTCAATAGGGTCACTATAAAGAACAGGTATCCTTTTTCAAGGATTGATGACTTGTTTGACCAATTGCAAGGGGCTAGCTTTTTCTCTAAGATTGATATTCTGTCCGAATATCACCATGTGAGACTGAGGGAGTGTGATATTCCTACGACAGCCTTCTGGACTAGATATGAGCATTATGAATTTGTTGTGATGTCTTTTGGGTTGACCAATGTACCGACCATCTTCATGAACCTTATGAATTGAGTCTTCAAATTTTACCTTGATTCCTTTGTCGTGGTCTTCATTGATGATATTTTGATCTATTTACATAGTAGGGAGGAACATATAGGGCATTTGAGGGTTGTCTTGCAAAGATTGATGGAGGAGAAATTATATGTCAAAAACGAAAAGTGTGAATTTTGGTTAAAGGAGGTTGAATTCTTGGGTCATGTGGTGTCGGGGGATAGCATTAAGGTGGATCCAAAGAAAATTGATGTGATTAAAAATTGGCCTAGACCATTGACCTCGTCGAATTTTAGGAGCTTCTTAGGCCTAGCGGGTTATTATAAAAGGTTTGTGAATGGGTTTCCTCCATTGCTTCCCTTATGACAAAATTGACTCAAAAGAAGGTTAAATATGTGTGGACCGATTAGTGTGAGAGGAGCTTCCAAACATTACAAGACAAGCTTGTATCTGCTCTTATATTGTCACTACAGGATGAGCTTGAGAGATTTGTGGTGTAGTGTGATGTTTCTCGGGTTGGTTTAGGTTGTATGTTTATGCAAAATGTCAAGATCATTGCTTATACTTCTAGACAACTCAAGGCACATGAATGAAACTACCCTACCTATGATCTAGAGTTAGCCGCTATTGTGTTTGCATTAAAGATTTGGCATCACTACTTGTATAGAGTGGTTACTGATATGTTCACCGATCACAAGAGCCTCCAATATATCTTCACTCAAAAAGATCTCAACTTGAGGCAAAGTATATGGTTAGAACTTCTTAAAGACTATGATATAAGTGTGGATTATCATCCGGGAAAGGTAAATTTTGTTGCAGATGCTTTGAGTCAGATGTCTATGGATAGCCTAGCTTATGTTGATGGTGGTCACAAAGAAATGGCTAGGGAGGTGCATCTATTGGCTAGGTTAGGGGGTAGGTTGGAAGAGGTTGGTGATGTTATTGTTGATGGGTCTAAGTCTTCATTGGTTGGTCAGATGATAGCAAAACAAGACCTTGACTCCTTCTTGCTTGAATTGAAGGCCTTGGTGAAAGAGGGCAAGGTAGTGGTTTTCTCCCAAGGGGGAGATAGTGTCCTTAGGTTCCAAGGTAGGTTGTATTTGCCTTGTGTTGATGGTTTGAGGGATAAAATTCTTGATGAGTCCCATAATTCTTCTTATTCTATCCACCTCGGTTCCACCAAAATCAATAGAGACTTGAGAGATGTGTATTGGTGGGGAGGCATAAAGAGGGACATTGCCAAATTCATTTCTGGTTGCCATAGTTGCCAACAAGTCAAAGCCGAACATCAAAAGCTAGGTGGCCGAACCAAGACATAGAGATTCGCACATGGAAGTGGGAGGTGATTAATATGTATTTTGTGGTTGGGTTGCCCAAGACTAGAAAAGGTTTTGATTCCATTTGGATTATGGTTGATAGGATGACAAAATTGGCTCACTTTCTACTGGTTAAAACTACATATGGGGCTGAAGAGTATGCAAGTTGTAAACCAATGAGTTAGTGAGGTTACATGGGGTTCCTTTGTCCATCATATTGGATCATGGTGCTCAATTCACTTCACACTTTTGGAGGTCTTTTCAAAGGGGTCTTGGTACAAACTTCACCTTAGTACGACCTTTCATCCCCAAACGGATGGCCAAGCCAAAAGAACCATTCAAATAGTTGAGGATATACTTAGGGCTTGTGACTTGAAGCTTAAGGGTAGTTTGGATGACCATCTTCCTTCGATTGAGTTGGCATACAACAATAACTATCATTCTAGCATCAGTATAGTTCCTTTTGAAGCTCTTTATGGGAGGAAAGGTAGCTTTGTTGGGACCAGATCTGGTCATGGAGGCTCTTGAGAAGGTTAGGATGATTAGGGAGAGATTGAATAAGGCCCAAAGTCACCAAAAATCTTATGCCGCTGTGAGGAGAAGAGACCTTGAATTCAAAGTGGGTGATTGGGCTTATTTGAAAGTTTTGCCAATGAAAAGGTGGCCCATTTTGGTAAAAAGGGGAATTTGAGTCCAAAATGTTGGTCCTTATGAGGTCTTGAGGAGGGTTGGCAAGGTAGCTTATGAGTTGAAGTTACCTAGTGAAATGAATTTGGTTTATCTAGTGATCCATGTCTCTATGTTGAGAAAATGTGTTGGTGATCCTAATGTTATTATTCCTCTTGATGTTGTGGGTGTTGTTGAGGATAACTTGACTTAAATTCAGATTTTGGATAGACAAGTGAAGAGATTGAGTAGCAAGGAGGTGACATCCGTTAAGGTCCTTTGGAGGAACCAACAAGTCAAAAGTGCTGCATGGGAGGCCTAGGCGGATATACAAAGTCGGTATCCTTATCTCTTCCACTCCACTCAAGTGTAAGGTACTAACTCTAAGTTCCCTTATGTGATTTTAAGTCTTCTGTTTCAGCCCCTATATCATTCATATGCATTCATGTTTAAGCTGACAAATTTATGATGATTTTACACTTATGTTGAGGTTTTGAAAATGGTGTTTAAATGTAATGTTGCATTCTTGTTGGGACTGATTTGTTCATGATTACTCTTACCTTGTACATATCTTTTACATTCCGGGATGAATGTTCCCAAGGGGAAGATATTGAAATGACCCCAAAAATGTGCCCCGGAATGCTCTAAATTTTAAATTCCATATATCTCAAAATCTGTGCATGGTATCAAAAATCCAACTTCATATTCTTGTTAAAGGGGCCAAAATTAGAGGAGAAAAGGTCTAACCTCGATTTAAGAGCAAAAGAATGACAGTTATGATTTTTCAAGTGATAAATTCCAGTGAGCAATTCGCACCCCTGGCGCGATGCACCAAGGCCGTGCAGATAAAGAGAAGTTGTCTTCGCGTCCTCTCCGCGACGTGGAGAGATGTATTTTTCTGTTTAGTGATTTCCTGTGCAGTCAAAGCCTTTTAAGTCTTGGACCTAAGTGTTCCCAAAAAATGTGTTTTTACCCATACTTAGTCATTTTCACCCTCATATCATCCTAAACATTTCTCAATAATCACTCAGACACAACCATATTTTTCACTCCTAAATTCAAGTCTCAAAACCCTCATCCAGAACTAAGGATTTCCTTCAAGCTCCAAGCCTCCATTTTTAATCTTTATCAAGAGCTTTCTCAAAGCTAAGGTATGTGGGTTTCAACCATTGGGTCCTTTTAATCATTGTTCCCTAATCTCCTTTTTATTTAATTTGCATGGTTTAAAGTTGATTTTACAAATGAGTTTACTAGTATGAACATGTGTATGAGTTATGTTAAAGCTATGTAAAGTTGTGACTGTTTGAATCTATTGTAAGGTTTCATGAGGGGTTTTGATGTAAATTACTTGAGGGTGTTGTAATATATTGATTGATGGTTTTACAATGGATTTTCTTGCATGAATTCATCTCTACATTTCATGGTTTTATATTAGTATTACACAATCTTTAAGTATTTGATAAAATGTCCTGATGTGGTTTCTTGAAACATTGAAGGGTCCAAAGTATGAGATAAGGTACGATTGATGTTATGATGATGAAAGTAGCTTATGTATATGATATACTCTAAATAAAGTGTTGCATTAGACCATGCCCCGATCTAGGGGGACTAAGAGCCCAAATAAGTTTGTCGGGGTTTTTTTTACCTTGATAACCATGGTGGAGGTTTGTACTTTAGAAATCTAGCTTGATCTCTTTTACACATATGATATCCTATATGAGCATGAGTTACTTAAGCATGTTTTTCTTATACATTGATTATACATGCCATATCGTTATATTATGCCTATTGTCTATTGTTATGCATTTTGATTAAGGTGCCTATCTCTTGTTTCATTGCATCCTACATACTTAGTATATTCAAACGTACTAACGCATACTCTTGCCTACATGATATCACCATATAGGAACCATGTCCAAGTTGATCATCCTCCTCCTCCATATGGCTAGTTCGGTACTACTCAAGATAGTTGGCGAGTCTACCACTTCGGGGACCTTAGTCTATGTTGCTCTTATTATGCATTGAAACATTCTTCTTTGTTGCCTATTTTGACTATGAGGGTGAGTCAGTTGCTTTGTCTTGGACCCTGCTTTTATCTATGTATTAGAGGTGCTTGTTGGACATATGATGTACCTAGGATATCAGTTTGACTCTTGTCTCTTGATTATGATGTTATGCAAGTTTTTCCAATTAGCCCTTTTGTCCCTTTTCGTACTCTTTATGTCTTTTATATGATTCTGCAACCGTTGGTGTGTAATGATAAGTTAAAAGGCTCATTTGGAGTTCCTTTAGGTCCTCATTCATCGTGTCATGTCTAGTCCTTAGGATTGAGTCGTGACATTAAGTATATACGATTAAATTGAATGGAGAAAGTGGTCAATATAAATTATTTGTCACGCCCTAGGAGGGTACCCATGCATGGTCGGCACTCAAGGACTATTGCTAGTCTCCGAGTGAACCACTTGGTTCATCGTCACATCTTACTCAACAGCGGAAAGATACTCAAGGAAAATATTTCGAGAAAAACAGAGATATCATAAGTAGTTTCTAAAATAAGTCAAATCTAAAAGTAAAATACTCAATAATACTCCATTCTAGGTCTATGAAGCCTCTACTCTAAATGCCTAGAAGGTACCATGATAGGCCATGACTACCCAACTTAAAAAAACTAAAGAAACTGAATGAAGTAAAGACAGGATCCTCCAGATAGCAAGGAGGGCTCACCAAATCTCCAGGACTCTGAAACTCTGAACCTTAACGATGCGTCTGCTGAAGTCCTCTATCTCCCATATCTGCATCATGAAATGATACAGCACCGAGTGCGTCAGTGTAAAATAGCTCAAGAAACAAACAATGCTCAGACTCAATCATCTGACTCGACTCAATACTCAACTCCTCATTTCATAACTCAACTCAAGTAAATTGTGCAAGTTTAAGTTTGAAATCATGCTTTAGAAATAGGCTTAGTGTGTAGTCAACTCAGTTTAAAAATCATGAATATGCTCAACTCAAGTATTGCTTGGAAGTTTCTTTAACTGACATAACTCTCCACTACCATGATATTTTGGTGATGTACAACAAAAAGCTATTGTTGCCACGCCTTCCCTAAACTTGCCACGGTAAAGGGCGTCAACCTCTACCTCTCTCTCAAATCCAAAGAGAGTGTTCATCTATTAGGACATGAGCTACCAAAGTTAACTGCACGACTATCATACGTTGGCAAACATAGTTCTGGAGTGGTTCTCAATCACCCAACTCGATGCTCAATACTCCTTCGAAGAATAAGACATGATCATCAACTCAAACTCATCTCAATATCAACTTTCTTAATTAACTCCATAACTTAGAACGTGAATTTAGACAATGCAATTCAAGATTTTAGGTTACATCATGCAGGACTCTCACAGATTATGGTCACGTGACATAAAATCATCCATGCTTAGCACATATGACTTAATAGATGTTCATCAAAAGCACATATGAAACAATAAAATATACTTCTCAAGTCCAGATTACTTAGTTTTGAAAGTTAGGGTACCAATTTCAGTTTAATCAATAAGCAAGGAAAATATTAAAGTTAGGGTATCAAGCATGCAAAATACATTCATGATAATAGCGATGCAATTCATAATTTAACTCAACTATATTCAAGAAGCTCAGTCATGTGCAAAAATTCAGGACTCAAGATTAATAGGTTTTAAGGAATGCAATTAATTCTTAAAATCTTGGCTCAAGTTGATGAAGGGGCACGTGGATGAACATAGTTCAACGCTTTATGTAGCCTTACTGATGTGAGGCCAAAAATACATATTTTTATTCATTATTTACCTCATATTTAACAATTTCATTTATCCATTTTCAGCATAAATTTTATGAATGATGCTAAATTATGTATTTTATTAGTAGGTTTAATTGGCACAAAAATGAAGAGATTTGAAGCTCAAACGAATTAAAAAAAACAAGAAAGAGTACAGAAGAAAATTCAAGCAAGCAGCTTAATGAATTTAATTGAACATAATAATATATATTATTATATATGTATATTATGCACTGTTTTGCAATTCCAATTATTTTATTTTGGGATTTATTCCTATACCTATAGATATTCCAAAAAATTAGGTTTTACATATCTTTTGACCTAGAGAGAGATAGGAGCCACCGTAGAGGTCGGAGAATTTTTATTTCATCTTTTCTTCTCCATTATTATTTATTTTTACATTTATTTTTGAATGATTTGTGGTAATTTCTTCATGTCTATGTGGCTTTAAAATTCTCATTCTAAGATTATGTTAGCTAATAAGATGATTATTTAGTCATCATTTATTCAAAATATTTGTTTATCATATTAGTTGTTCCTATATTCCTTTTACCTACACTTCATAGCCTGATCAACTAGGTCATAACTAATGTTGTTCGTTTAGGATTCGAGAGATATTGGATTGAATATAACACAATAGTATAGTGAGTTTGTTCAACTAGAAAACTAGATTGATTCGTGTAAGAGAGACTTGTGACAACTACCCTTACACTTAACTTGGTTCAAAATATAGGAAGATAACATTAAAGCACTTTTGTTGATGTGTCTATCTTCTCTCAACGATGTAGTTAGCCAGTCAATAACGATAGGCCGGCAGAGGCGTGCAACCCTGTTTAAGTAATTTTAATCTTATGAATCAGCAACTAGATAATCAAATAATTTGGTGAAATTGAGGCTAAACATGAATATTAGCTAAACCATAATCTTAGATCGATTCATTCATTGATTGTGTAAAAATATCTCTTTTGGTTAATTGTTCACCGTTTAAATAAATAATTAGAATTAATATAATTTAGTAAATAATTAATTGACAAGTCCTTTGGGTTCGACATCTGGCTTTTGAAAAGAGCGACTATATTACTTGGGTTGACCACGTACACTTGCGTGTGCTAAGGAAGCAACACTTACATACATTCCTGGAATTAAAGAAAACTTCGACCTCATATGTGCTTGTGATAACTATCTATTGAGTCATATATGTTGAGCATGGATGATTTGATGTCACATGACCATAATCTGTGAGAGTTTTTCATGACGTAACCTAAAACCTTGAATTGCATTATTTAAATTCACATTCTGAGTTATGGAGTTAATTAAGAAAGTTGATGTTGAGATGATTGAGATGAATTTGAGTAAATGAGCATGGTTTAGTCTTGGAGGGAGTATTGAGCACCAAGTTGGGTGATTAAGAACCACCCCAGAACTATGTTTGCCAACTTAGGATAGTCGTGCAGTTAACTTTGGCGGCTCATGTCCCAATAGATGGACATTCTCTTTGAATCCGAGAGAGAGGTAGAGGTTGACGCCCTTTACCATGGCAAGTTTAAGACAGATGTGGAAACTACATATTTTCATTGTACATCACCAAAAACTCATAGTGGTAGAGAGTTATGTCGGTTAGAGAAACATCCAAGCAACACTTGAGTTGAGCATATTCATGATTTTCAAATTGAGCTGCACTACACACTAAGCCTATTTCTAAAGCATGATTTCAAACTTAAACTTGCGTGATTTACTTGAGTTGAGTTATGAGATGAAGAGTTGAGTCTTGAGTCGAGTCAAATGATTGAGTCTGAGCCTTGTTTTTTTCTTGAGCTATTTTACATATGGTACATTCTACATACTGACACACTCGATAGTGCATCATTTCATGATGCAGATATAAGAGATAGAGGACTTCAGTAGACACACCGTTGAGGTTTAAAGTTCCCAAGTCCAAGAGATTTGTGAGCTTCCTTGCTATCCGGAGGAGCCCGTATTTAATTTAATTTTGTTTCTTTATTTGTTTTGAGTTGGGTAACAATGGCCTATCATAGTACCTTCTAGATGTTTAGAGTAGAGACTTCATAGATCAAGTGTGGAGTATTATTGAGTATTTTACTTTCAGACTTGACTTATTTTGGAAACTATTTATGATATCTTTGTCTTTTCTCTACATATTTTCCTTGAGTATCCTTCCGCTGTTGAGTGAGATGTAACATGAGGCCAAGTGGTTCTCTAGGGGACTAGTAATAGTCCTTGAGTGTCGGCCACGCCTCGGTACCCTCCTGAGGAATGAAAAACTTGGTATCAGAGTAGAGATATCAAGTGTCTTAGGGGGTCTATGAAGTCATGTCTAGTAAAGTCTTGCTTATAGGTGTGTTGTGTACCACACTTCCTAAGTAGGAGGCTATAGGACATTAGGAATGATTACACTTCTTTGGTATTTTGAGTCGTGTGATAGAGTTTAACTCTATAAAATTCCTGTCTAATTTGTGTGTTGTGCATTTCTAGATCATGTCTCCTAAGCGTATAGCAGCCCAACAAGATGAGCCCCAAGCACTAAGAATCCTCCACCAGAGGTCCCTACGCAGGAAGGAGCAAGGAGATGGAGTCGACCTGCCCAAGATGAAGAGGCTCCACAAGCATCTCCTGCTCAGCCAACCTCTACTTCTAAGCTAGACTTTAGAGGAGTCATTACAATGCTCATCTAGCTATTAGTCTCACAGAACAACAATTGAAGTCCCCAATTCCCTAGCTCTAGTTCCCAAGAGTCCATGGCTACAACCAGGCTCAAAGATTTCTTGAGGATGAACTTGCCAGTTTACATAGGTCAAAGGTTGAGGAGGACCCACAAAACTTTATCAATGAGATGTGTAAGGTCATGAGGGCTATGCATGTGAAGGAGGTTGAGAGAGTTGAACTTGCCTCCTATCAGCTTAAGGATATTGCAAATGTCTTGTATAACAAGTGGGATGATAGTCGGGTGAGGATGTTGAGAGCGCTGAGTGGGATGAGTTTGAAAGTGCTTTCCTCGACCATTTCTTTACCCAAGAGTTGAGGGAAACAAAGATTGAATAGTTCGTGAACTTAAAACAAGAGAGGAAGACCGTTAAGGAGTAAAACCTTAAGTTTATTAAGCTGTCCAGGTATGTTTCAGAGATGGTCCAGGACATAAGGGCAAGGATGAGAAAGTTTGTGTCTAGGTTGGGTAAGCATGTTAAGAGGGAGTACAAAGCAACACTACTGATCCTAGGCATGGACATCTCCAGCCCAATAAATCGAGGAGGATAAGAGGAAAGATAAAGAAGAGCACTTAAGTAAGAAAGCCAAGTCAACAAGGCATGAGCCTAGCTAGTACAAGCAGGATAAGGGAGACAGATCTTACTTTTAGAAAAAGCATTCAGGGTATGCACTATCATTAACCAGTGCACCAACTCCAAACATCAGGTATGATCAAAAGTCTCAAAGTTAGTCAAACATTAGAGCACAGGGTTCACAAGCCAGTGTGACCCTTAGCTCAAAAGGACACCTTATGGAAAGTGTAGCAGGATGCATTTGGAAGAGTGTGAGGAGGGAGAAAATGCTTATTATAAGTGTGGCCAAATAGGTCACTTACTGAAATAATGTACACTTTAAGGTAACAGGGCACAGTCTTCTACTACCATACCACCACCTAGGGGTAACCAAAACGTTGCCACACTGGGGATGAGCGGACGAATGAACCGTCTTTATGCAATGGGGCATAGATAGGACCAAGAGGTTGCACCAGATATCATGATGGGTATGCTTCGAGTCTTTACTTTTGATTGTTATGTTTGCTTTATCCAGGAGCAATTTTGTCCTTTGTGATGCCATATATGGCTAGAAAGTTTGAGATTTCTCCTAAGTGTTTATTTGGGCCTTTCCTTGTTTCTACTCCTGTTGGTGAGTCTATCATAGCCAATAGAGTCTATAGGGATTGTGTAGTGTCCATCTACCATAGGGATAAACTTGATCTTTTTGTGGAATTAGAGATGATTGACTTTGATGTAATCCTTAGTATGGACTGGCTCCAGGCATGTTATACCATTGTTGATTGTAGAACCCGAACCATCAAGTTTTAGTTTCTGAATGAGCCGTTATAGAAT
>JAOTQR010078947.1:0-10900 GCA_025774065.1 Solanum ossicruentum
CCCAACTTAGTTTTATAGGTAAATTCATGATGTAAAACACCCATAAATAGATCAACTTAAAATCATCCAATTTGAGTAAAAGGAAGCTTGGGCTTCATGGGTGAAGGGAACCCATTAGTGAAACCCACATACCTTACGTCTAGAGTTTCTTAGAATTAAGATTGGGAAGCATGGAGGCTTGGAAATAATCTTGGAATCCAATCTTGTTGTTGTGTTTCCTTGAATTCGAATTGGGGCTTGATGGAGGCTTTTGAGATGAGAGTAATGATTTTAATCCCTTGGTACCTTGTTTAGGTCTTTTAGAAAGGTTAAGATAGCATTGGAAGTTTAAAAAGGGTCATTAGAATAATTAGCATTTATGAATATGCCATTAGTGAATGGATGGAAAATTTGGCAAAGTGTTATCCCACGAAAGGTCCCATGGGAAATGTGCCACTCCACGGGTTATGTGGATTGCCCGTGACAATGTACTTAGTCCAAAAAGTGAAGTTGGAAATCGATTGGAAATAGACATCTCATCTTGGCCACGGAGGACTCCACAGAGCATGTGGAGCCTCACAACTTGTGTGGAGGCTCCTGGCACCATACTTGGTGCTGAAAAATGTTACCTAGGCTCCACGCAAGGGCCATGACCCATGTGCATGGTCGTGGTCCATGCCTTTGGCTCCAACTCACCTCCATGCATACCAAGCCTCCTTTACTCACCTTCACGCCCCTCCTCACAACCAGTGGTAAGTATCACGACCCGCCACTGGTCGTGGTCCATGCATTGGCTGAAAATGGTTTTTCCTAGCCTCACATGCCTCACACGATCCGTCAAGCCATCACTGCTTGTATAGGTTCCCATTTGACACCACTGCAAGGGAGGGTCTTACGAAAATGATCATAACTCCCTCATCCGACCTCAGAATAAGGTAAAACCAAGTGATTTGTGAAGATAACTCAAAGGGATTTAATTTGACATATCGTGTGCCACCCAGTTCTAATTTGCTAAAAGTTATGCCTGTTTAAAGTTAACACTTGCATGAACCATAACCCAAAACTCAACTCCTAGGGAAGTCTTGAACTCGTTTAGGTACTAGGAGTCTCCCATGAACCTAGCACATCCCCAAACTAACCAAATAAGGCTTGAAACATGGATAAATAAGAGCATAGAGTTACAGGTGTCATAATTAACCCTGTCGGATATTAGGAGTTTCTTGGGCTTAGAGGGTTACTATCAGAAATTTGTGAATAGATTCTCTTCTATTGTTTCGCTATTACAAAATTGACTCAAAAGAAGGCTAAGTTTGTGTGGACAGATGAATATGAAAGGAGTTTCCAAACATCAAAAGATAATCTTGTGTCTTCTCCTATTTTATCACTATTTGATGGGCGAGAGGGTTTTATTGTGTATTATGATACTTCTAGAGTTGGGTTAGGTTGTGTTCTAATATGAAATGGTAAAGTGATAGCCTATGCTTCTACGCAACTCAAAGTACATGAAAAGAACTATCTGGCTCATGATCTTGAATTAGCCACCATGGTGTTTGCTTTAAAGATTTGGCGTCATTACTTGTATGGGGTGCATGTTGATGTGCTCACCGATCATAAGAGCCTCTAATATGTCTTCACTAAAAAAGATCTCAACTTTAGGAAAAGAAGGTAGCTAGAACATCTGAAGGACTATGATATGAGTGTGTATTATCATCTAAGTAAGGAAAATGTGATTAGGGGATGCCTTGAGTAGGGTGTCTCTGGGTAGCGTAGCTCATGTTAGTGGTGGTGATAAGGATATGGCAAGGGAAGTGCATCGGTTGGCTAGGTTGGGGGTTAGGTTGGAGGAGACTGGTGATGGTAATGTTGTCGTTATTGTTGGTGATGGTTCTAAGTCCTCCTTGGTTGATGAGGTGATAGAAAAATAAGATCTTGATCCCTCCTTGTTAGAATTGAAGGCCTTGGTGAAAGCGGGCAAGGTGGAGGCTTTCTCCTAAGGTGGAGATGGTGCTCTTAGGTACCAAGGTAGGTTAAGTGTACTTTTTGTTGATGGTTTGATAGAAAAGATCCTTGATGAGGCCTACAACTCTTCTTTTTCTATCCATCCCTGTTCCACCAACATGTATAGAGATATGAGGGATGTGTATTGGTAGGGAGGTATGAAAAAGGACATTAGCAAATTCATTTTCGGTTGTCATAGTTGTCAACAAGTCAAGGCCGAACATCAAAGGCCGAGAGGCCTAACCCAAGATATAGAGATTCCTACGTGGAAGTGGGAGGTGATTAAGACTAGAAAAGGTTTTGATTCCATTTGGGTTGTAGTTGATAGGATGACAAAATTAGCTTATTTTCTACCGGTTAAGACCATATATGGGGCTGAAGATTATGAAAGGTTGTACATTCATGACTTGGTGAGGTTGCATTGGGTTCCTTTGTCCATCATATCGGATCATGGTGCTCAATTTACTTCACACTTTTGGAGGTCTTTTCAAAGGGGTCTTGGTATAAGAGTTAAACTTAGTACGACCTTTCACCCTCAAACGGATGGCCAAGCCAAAAGAACTATCCAAACCCTTCAGGATATGCTTATAGCATGCATGTTACCGCTTAGAGGTAGTTAGGATGATCATATCCTATTGATTGAGTTTGCATACAACAATAGCTGTCATTCTAGCATCGTAATGACTCCTTTTAGGCTCTCTATGGGAGACGTTGTAGATCACTGGTTGGTTGGCTTGAGTTGGTAAGGTATCTTTTTTAGGAACAAATCTGGTTTTGGAGTCCTTTGAGAAGGTTAGGATGATTAGAGAAAGGTTGAAGATGGCCCAAAGTCGCCAAAAGTCCTATGTCGATATGAGGAGAAGGGTTCTTGAATTCCAAGTTGGTGATTGGGTTTGTTTGAAGGTGTCACCCATGAAGGGTGTGGTTTGTTTTGGTAAAAAGGGTAAGTTTATTCAAAGATATATTGGTCCTTATGAGGTCATGAAGAGGCTTGGCAAGGTAGCTTATGAGTTGGAATTGCCTAAAGAAATGGATTTGGTTCATTCGGTATTTCATGTGTCTGTGTTGAGGAAATGTGTGGATAATCTGAATGTTATTGTTCCCTTTGATGTTGTGGGTGTGGTTGAAGATAATTTGACCTATGAAGAGGTTCTAGTTCAGATTTTGGATAGGCAAGTGAAGAGATTGAGAAACAAAGAGGTGACTTCTGTTAAGGTCCTTTAGAGGAATCAATAAGTTGAAGGTGCTACTTGGGAGGCTGAGGTGGACATGCAAAAGTGATATCCTTACCTTTATGACTCCCCTCAAGCCTGAGGTATTAATAAGTCCTTTACATGATCTCAAGTCTTAAGTTCGACCCTTTTGTCATTGCATACATTCATGTTTGAATTAACAAGTTTATGATGATTTTACACTTACGATGAAAATTTTGAAATGGTGTTTAAGTGCATTGTTGCATCTCTATGTAGGCTGAATTTGTCATGTTTACATCTCTCATATACATATCTTTGACATCCGGGGACAAATGTTCCCAAAAAAAGCCCGAAAATGTGCCTTGAAAGTGTTCAGAATCGTAATTTCCATATATCTTAAAAATCATGCGTCATATCAAAAATCCGACTTTAGATTCTTGATCATGGGATTATTTCGAGTGAAAAATGGGTCTAAACCCGATTTAAGAGCAAGCGAATAGCAATTTCAATTTTCTATATTCAAGTCTCAAACCTCATTCGGATCTAAAGATTTCCTCTCAAACTTCAAGTCTCTATCTCCATTCTTCATCAATTTCATCTCCAAAGCTAAGGTATGTGGGTTTCTTTCATGGGTTACTTTCACCCATGATGCCTAAGCTTCCTTTTCTTAAAAATTTCATGATTCAAAGTTGATTTACAAATGGGTCTTGTTGATTATGAAAATCACTATACACTTATGTTGGGGTTTATGAAATTGTGACTGCTTTACTATGTTTTAGGATATGAATCTAAGATCTAATGTGAGATTTGATGAAGGATTTTGATGTATATTACTTGAGGGTGTTACCAAGTATCTATTGATGGTTTTAGATTCAATGTTTTAGCATGATAGAACTCCTAAAATGCATGGTTTTACACTAGCACTACACACCCTCTAAGTGTTTCATGAAATGTCCAGTTATAGGTTCTTGAGGAATTGAAGGTCCAATGCATGTCTTATGACTTGAATGACTATATGATGATGGAATGATGATGACATGATTATGAAATGATGATGAAAAGGAATGTATGTATATGATGATGAAAAAAGTGTATACATATGGTATTATCTCTATAGTGTTGGAGATGACATAGCCTAGCTTGGGGGGTTGTAGGCTCGAGTAACCTATTGAGGGGTTGGTATCTCGATTACCTAGCTCGGGGGATGGTAGGCCCCGGTAACCTTGTTGGGGATTTGTACCTATCAACCTTGTTGGGGGGTTTGTACTCCATCAATCCTGTTGGGCGTTTGTACCCATCAACCTCGTTGAGGGGTTTGTACTCCATCAACCTCGTGAAGGGGTTTGTATCTCATGCACCTATCCAAGGGGGTGGTAGGCCTTATATTGCACTATAATGGTCACTCTTTACACTCGTATTATATTCTATATAAGCATGATTTTACTTCAAGCATCATTTATACATATCATATTGCTATATTCTAATTATTGCCTATGTTTATGCATTTTGATTATAAACTTATCTCTTGTTACATTGCATCCTACATATTTAGTACATTCAAATGTACTAATGCATACTCTATGCCTACATGATGTCACTATGTAGGAACCGGTGCACCGCTTGATCATTCTCCTCCTCCACGTGGCTAGAACGATTGTCTCTCAAGCTTGTTGGTGAGTCCTCCATTTCGGGGACTTTACTTATGATCTCTTGCTACATATTATGACTATCTTTCCTTTATTTATATGTTGACTATGAGGGTAAGCCCGGTTGTTTGTTGTAGTCCCCGCTCTTATCTATGTAGTAGAAATATTTTTGGATATGTTATATATCTATGCTATGAGCCTTGACTCTCTTTTCTTGAAGTTATGATATAGAGGTTTGCCCTTAGTCCCTATTCCCTTGTTTATGCTTATCTTTATTTGTCATTCTAATTGCTTCCACAACCAAGTATGTGTAATGATAAGCTATATGGCTTGTTTGGGGTTCCTTTGGGTTCCCTATTCGCTGGTCACGTCTAGGCCCTAGGCTTGGGTCATGACACACATCATGACTCTCTCACTCAAGAACGGGTTCATCTGGGAATTGGAACTTGATACTACGAGTTCTACAATGAATAGTGGCATAGTATTCATGCAACCAATCCATTCCAAGAATGACATCAAAATCAACCATATCCAACTCAACAAGATGACAAGGAAATATTTTATGCACGATGTAAATGGGGCAATTTCTATAGACCTTCCTAGTAACAATAGATGTACCAATAGGAGTAGATACCTCATATGACTCATACAACAATTCGGGCTCAACATGGAACTTTTTGGCAACAAAGAGGGTAACAAAAGAAAGAGTGGCACCCGGATCAATCAATACATATACATCGAAATCAAAGACTTTTAACATACCGGTGATGACATTCGGAACCTCCTCAACCCCTTGCCTCCCATATAGAGCATAAAATCGATTATGCCTTGTGGCAACACCTTGTTGACCACCTCTAGCCAAAGGAACCGCATTGGCACCCCAGCCTTGAGGACGAACATCCTTACCCTTGTTGTGATCACGAGGGCAATCAAAATTTTTGTGATCCACTTCCCCACAACCATAACATGCATTAGTGTCTATCAAGAATCGGTCCTTATGACGCTCACCACAACTCAGACACATGTCATTAGGAACTACAAACCAACACCTTGGTCCTTGGGAAGTTATTGGCAAATCCCCTATTAGAAGCATGAGAAGACCTTTGGCCTTGGTGGAACCGGCCACCCCTTCGGCCTTGGAACTTCCCCTCAAAACGGGCCCTCTTGGCCTCATGACCCTTCTCTTCCTCAACTTCTCCTCCTTCTTTTGTTCTGCATAGGTCATCAAATAGTACAAGTCCATGTCACTAATTAACATAGTGGACCGACATTCCTCACTCACCAAGTCGTAAACACCCATCACAAATTTATTCATTCCAGACCTTGAGTCAGCCACCAAGTGCGTAGCATATTTTGAAAGTTGGTTGAACTTGAGGGCATACTCCCTCACACTCATAGTCCTTTGTTTCAAGTTCATGAACTCCACCAATTTAGCTTCCCTAAGCTCAAGAGGGAAGAACCAATTTAAGATAGGCCGCCTTGAACTCTTCCCAAAGCACCACATTATTGATCCCCTTCTCTTCCCTCCATTGATCAAACCATATTTGTGCCACCCCGTTGAGTTGGTACTGCCAACATTGCTTTCTCTTCCGATCTAACATCCATAATAGCCAAAACCTTGTAGACCTCGTCAATGAACCCTTGAGGGTCCTCATCCACTTTGACCCGTAAAATTCCGAGAGATTCATTCTCATGAAGTCTATCACCTAAGATGTTGGTATAGGAGAAGTTCTCCAAAAAAATCAATTGGAAATTACAAGAAAGTTAAGACTCCTTATGTATTCTAAACTAGGGCAAAATTTTTTAGGAAGGCTCTAAAAAATTCTTTCAAACTTGCACTTCAAGATGAAACTAGCCTGCAAATTAGATAGTGCAAAAATATCAAGATGGCAAGGCAAAACCACATAGATTAGTCTCTCAAAACTAAGCATTTTTTTTTGGATGCAGGAACTAAAATCGCAAGGCATTGTTGGATCCACAAGGCCCCATCATGATTCAGATGACTTCTATTTTTAATTACTTTATTCATTTCTTAAATTTCTTCTTATTACTCTATTATGACTTACAACATATTTTCTTTATATTGTACGTAAGATAACCTGACACAATTGTCAAGATTGCAAAATTTCACCCAGATCAATACAAGCGGGACAATTTCATCTTTCAACTTATTCTCTTTTCAAATTGGAGAATCACTACTTTAAGTGTGATAAATTAATCTATTTTGGAGAGTCACTCGCCTTCAACATGACACATTGGAGAGTCAGTGCCTTCAATGTGACAAGCTAATTTATTTTGGAGAGTCACTCGCCTTCAACATGACAAATTGGAGCATCACTGCCTTTAGTGTGACAAGTTAATCTGTTTTGGAAATTCATTCACCTTCAATGCGACAATTTAAAACATTATTAGGAGCATCACTTACCTTCAACATGACAAGTTAAATCATTATCGGAGTGTCACTCGACTTCAACTTGATAAGTTAATCTATTTTGGAGCTTCATTCTCTTTCGACGTGACAAATTAGAGCGTCATTGCCTTCAGTGTGACAAGTTAATCTATTTTGGAGATTCACTCGCCTTTAACATGACATATTGGAGTGTCATTGCCTTCAGTGTGACAAGTTAATTTATTTTGGAGAGTCACTTGCCTTCAACGTGATAAATTGGAGTGTCACTACCTTCACCGTCACAAGTTAATTTGTTTTAGAGAGTCACTCGCCTTCAATGTAACAAATTGGAGCGTCACTACTTTCAGTGTGACAATTTAATTTATTTTGGCAGGTTGAAGCATCACTGCCTTCAGTCTGACAAGTTAATATATTTTGGAAAGTCACTCGCCTTCAACATGGCAAATTGGAGCATCATTGCCTTTAGTGACACATTACATTATTGGAGCATCACTACCTTTAGTGTGATGCATTTATTATTGGATCATCATTTCCATTAGAATGACATGCAACTTCTTATTGGACTGTCACCTCCTTCAACGTGACACATTAAACTTATTATTGGATCTTCACCACCTTTAGTGTGACATGTTAATCTATTATTGGATCGTTACCACCTTCAGTATGACATGTTAAATCAGGTTTTCACAAATTATATTTACATTTCATTTACTATTACCAAGTTTTATCTCAGTTTTTTTTGAGAGCATCCAAGAGGATGAATTCTCAAATAAACCACAGGTGTGGATGTCATCAAGTAGGATGCAACACAATGTTAAACTTTTTCTTAGCAGCGAACTGGGACATGGTCCAAAGATGAATGTCAAACTCTTTGAATATGAGCTGATGAGCGACTACCGCCACAATCCAACTACACCCCTATCAGAAGGCATGTGGATATTTCTTTGAATTCGTCCATTTCAATTTTGCATTCAGATGATTTTAATTCTCAACGGAAGCAATCTTTCCAGTTCGAGTGACAATACACCAATAGCTTTGAAAATTACGTCAATTTAAGTTCTTACTTATGGGTGTGAAGTGCACCACATTCATGGCTAAGAGGTTGCAAGCTTTTTTTTTCATACTCAAATCATTTGTTACTCCTTTCAACCAAAGGTTATCTTAGAATAACAAAATTTCTTTTTTAATCGATCGAGTCGAACTACAAGTAGTCTGATTCATATATCTGGGATATGTAGGCAGTTCTATGTTGAAAACTCGACTATACTCCAACCTATTCTCATTCTAGTCTCGAGCTTTTTGGTCTCTTCATAATTCTACTCTGAAATAGCTTTTGAATTTTTCAAAATCATGCGTAAAATCAAGCGCCTTGAACTATAAGTGGCCTAATTCTTGTGCAACCTGAGATATATAGGAAACCTAATGCCAGGTTCGGCCAAAATTTCTTAGAATCCTTACCACTCACCTTTTTCAATATAATGAGTGAGTGAAAGGACAAAATTGGATTCGTCAACTTCCTTTGCCTTAGGACTCTTTCATCGACCCAAGCCAAATGAAGGGCAGTTGTTGACACTCAATTTTGACCCTCCACATTATAAATTAATTATCTATCTTCTTCAATTTTTAACAATTTAAAATATTATTTTTAAGAAAAATTGAAAAAAATATTTTAATTTATTTTGGTATATTTTCTTTCATACACTTTGTACGTATGTAATTGCATACTTTTTCATAATTATTCAAAAATAAAAAGAAAGTATATTCTTGTTTATTATGAAGTTATTTTCGAAATTAACTAGTTCATAATTGAGTTAATTAATTCGCTTAGTTAATTTTAAAGAAGCTTGTTAATTGATCTAAATTAATTTGCCATGTATTTTTAAAATTCATCTCTCGCTGCTGACCCCACATATTCCTCTTTTTTCTTTTTTCCTTTTACTTTAACTTTTTTCTTTTTTTTTTCCTTTAACTTTTCTTTTCTAAATGGGACCCACATGTCCCCTTTTTTTCATTTTCTCTTCTTCTCCTCCCATGCACATTATCACTCCTCTCTCGTCTTTCTTCTTTCTTAAAACAAGAAGACACACCAACAACAAAAATATGAACACCCAATGCCAACTATTCAAATGGCTCCAATCCGAGTCACCCAACAGTCTCCAACGTCTCTCGAATGGAGGATCCAAATTTTGAATTCAATTTCCCCCCAATTCATGCCCTAATTTCGACTATAAAATTTTCCTTTCATCCCATTAGCAAGGGGCGGATTTTGGGGGATCAAAAAGGATCATTGAATTTTCATTTAGGTGTCGTTTCCTACCTTTGAAATACCTTTAGAAATTTCCTAAGCAAGTTCAATTTTTGATTTTCCTAAGACTAGAAGTTTCCCTTTCCGAAGTTGAGAAATTCATAGAAAACTCTTTCCTATGGGGAGGATTCGCTTCTAGGCTTGTTCATCTCAGTTCGCTGCTCCAGAAAAGGTAAACACTTTTCAATTTTAACTTGTTTTAGTTCATCATGCTTGTAGCGTTAGTGGACAGATTGTAACTTGTTGTTATTAGTTAAGCTATTTTTATTAGTTTGCTATGTAACATGGTCATTTTTAATATTTGCTTGTGCTATATCTATGTGAATGAGTTCTTTTTTGTGTTTCTTTCTGCCTTTTGATAGATTTTCTATCTTTTGAATGGTTGCTGACTGCAATAGCTAAAGACCCACTCGGCATGAGTGTTTTTGTCGTCATTTTGTTGGAATCATGTTCTGGTTTATTCATGTTGTTTCTCATAAGTCATTTTAAGTATGAACATAAAAGAATGTAGTATAAATTTTGATTTTTAATATGGTCTCAATACGTTTAACGGTATGTTACATCCTGCACAGGGTAGATAAATTGAGTCCTAGCCTTAAAGTTGATATTTCTTATTATTTTGTCAGATTTTCAGGTTGTTGTTGGATCTTATTTTCTTTATGAAGCTTATTACATAAAAAGAATGAGTGATTTTATTTTTGTTTCATGATATACATAGTCCGTTTTCTGAGCGCCGTTCTTACTTATTATGAACTATTTGATAGGTTTTTTGTTGCATTTTCCTTGCTTGCTTTAGCTTCATCTAGTTAGTTTAAAGATATGACTAGTTCACTCACTTCAATTATAAATAAAAGGTTTATTTTTGCATCATCTATTGATTTTTCATGTTATTCTCCTTCTCAATCGTAAGTGAATTTGCATTAGCAGTGATTCTTTTTTAATAGGATACTTGATTTTCCTTCCTAAGTTACGCTTCACATAATCCCTTGTTCATATACTAATTATGTTTCTTTTCTTTATTGTATAAAATCCTCGTGAGTCTATCGGGACTCCTCCATTCACTTTGCATTTTTCGATGGGCCATGGAGGCCCAAGTTTCTTCTTGAGTCAACCTTGTCATGTTCAGGAAAAATTTTGGAGCTAAAGTGCAGGCCATGGAAGCTGAAAAATTTGTGAATATATACTGATATACACCAGATATACAACTAGTGTATACAGAGGATTAAAAGGGCTAAAACCCAATTTCAAAGGAGTAGCAGCAGCAGGAATCTAAAAGGGCCAGACAGACCCAATTCTTCATCATCATCATCATCATCATCATCATCATCATCATCATCATCATCATCATCATCATCATCATCATCATCAT
>JAOTQR010078950.1:0-10899 GCA_025774065.1 Solanum ossicruentum
CTCATATAGGATACCATATGTGTAGGAGATATCAAGATAGATTTCCAAAGTGCAAATCCCTTGGTAGGTTAGTGATGATTTCATCCATCACCCTAGTGTATAAGGTACAAACCCCTCATCTAGGTTAGTGAAAATTTCACCTATCACCCTGGTTTGTGAGGTACAAATCCCTTATCTAGGTTAGTGGCATTCTCACCTACTACCCTGGTGTTTGAGATTCTAACCCCTCAACTAGGCTATCCAGGCTCTTAGTCCCCCTGGACGGGCATGGTCTAATGCAAAACCATATATAGATAATATCATATGCATAAGCTTATTTAGTCATCATGTCATCAATCATATCATATCTCATTCTTTGGACCTTCAATTCCTCAAGAAACCACATCCGGACATTTTATCAAACACCTAGAGGGCGTGTAATGCTAGTATAAAACCATGAAATATAAAGATGAAATCATGTATGAAAATCCATTGTAAAATCATCAATCAACACCTTGCAACACCCTCAAGAAATATACATCAAAACCTCTCATCAAATCTTACAATAGATTCAAGATTTATCGCTCAAAACATAGCAGAATAGTCATAACTTTACATAGCTTTAAGATAGTTCTTAGATATGTTCATACGGGTAAACCCAATTGTAAAATCAACTTTAATCATGCAAATTGGGTAAAAGAGAGATTAGGGCACCAAAGATGGAAGAACCCAATGTCTAAAATCTACATACCTTAGCTTTGAGGAAGCTCCTGATGAAGGTTGAAAATGGAGGCTTGAAGCTTGAAGGAAATCCTTAGTTCCGAATGAGAGTTTTGAGACTTGAATTTGGGAGTAAAAAATATGGCTAAGTGTTTGAGAGGATATTGGGGAAAGTTTAAGATGATATGAGGGTAAAATAAGACTAACTATAGGTAAAAATACATTTGGGACCACTTAGGCCCAAGACCCAAAAGTCTTGGACCAAGGTAGAAAAACTAGACACAAAAATGTATAGGAGTGCGCCCTTGGCGCGTCGTGCCAGGGGTGCGGATTGTCTATGGAAATTGCATTTTTGCAATTATCAAATTTTGCTATGGTTTCTCATAAATAGGGTTAGACCCTTTTCCCCTAATTTTGACCCCCTGAACAAGAATATGAAGTTGAATTTTCGATATCGTGTATAGATTTTGAGATGTATGGAATTTAAAATTTTGGGCATTTCGAGGCACATTTTCGAGCACTTTTTGGGGTCGTTTCAAAAGATTCACCATAAAGATCAACTTGCAAGCTTTAATACAAGAGATGAACCAACACTTGACTACCACATCATGACTCTCCTATTCAAGAATGGGTTCATTTGGGAATTAGAATTTGACCCTACAGGTTCTGCAATCAATAGAGGTATAGTATGCATGCAACCAATTTATCCTAAGAATGACATCAAAATCAACCATATCAAACTCAACATGATCACAAGGCAATATTTTATTCAAGATGCAAATGGAACAATTTATATAGAGCTTTATAGTAATAATAGATGCACCAATAGGTGCAGACACCTCATATGACTCACACAACAATTCAGTCTCATCATGAAACTTTTTGGCAACAAAAAGGGTAACAAAAGAAAGAGTGGCACCCAGATCAATCAATATATACACATCAAAATCAAAGACTTTTAACATTTCAGTAACAACGTTGCACCTCATCAACCCCTTGCTTCCCATGCAAAGCATAAAATCGATTGTGCCTTGGGGCACCACCTTGTTGACCACCTCTTCCCAAAGGAACCACATTTGCACCTTGTGGACGTACCTCCTTACCCTTGTTGCGGTTATGAGGACATTCAACCTTTTTGTGTCCAACCTCTCCACAGCCATAACATACATTAGTGTCTCTTAAACATGTGCCCCTATGGCCCTTACCACATCATGGACACATATTATTAGGGACCACACCACAAAAACTTTAAGCTCTTGGGAAGTCATTGACGAACCCCCTATTAGAAGCATGAGAAGACCCATGGCCTTGATGGAATCGGCCACCCTTTCGACTTTGGAACCTAACCTCAAAGCAGGCCCTCTTGGCCTCATTACCCCTCCTCTTCCTCAACTTTTCCTTCTCCATTTTCTCTGCATAATTCATCATACGGGACAATTCCATGTCACTAATCAACATAGCGGACCGACATTCCTCATTCACTAAATTGGAAACACCCATTAAAAATTTATTCATTCTAGACCTTAGGTAAGCCACCAAGTGAGGAGCACATTTAGAGAGTTGATTAAACTTGAGGACATACTCCCTTACACTCATGCACCCATCTCAAATTCATGAACTCCACCAGTATGGCTTCCCTAAGCTCAAGAGGGAAGAATCGATTAAGCAAAGCCGCCTTGACCTCCTCCCATAGCACCACATTGTTGATTCCCTTCTCCTCCTTTCATTGATTAAACAATATTTTTGCCACCCCCTTGAGTTGGTAAGCCGCCAACTCCGCCTTTTTTTCCTATCTAACACCCATGATAGCTAAAACCTTGTAGACCTCATCAATGAATTCTTGAGGGTCCTCATCCACCTTTGACCCATAGAATTTTGGGAGATTCATCCTCATGAAGTCTCTCACCTGACATGTCAATATAGGAGTGTGAGGGGCTTGGGCGCCTTGATTGGTATGATTAGCCACAACTTCTACAAGCAAAGAGAGTGCATCTCGAAGCTCAACATGAGCCGATTATTCCTTGCGAGTGTGGGCTCTTATTCCTCTTGTGTTAGGGATGATCTAGCATAGCAAAGAAGAGTCATCATGGGGAAAACCTTACCTTAACTTCTATAGCAAGACATAGAGTAAGAAGAAGGGAAACATTTCCTAAAACGTGTAGTGCACAACAAAACCATCAATAAGATTCTAATCGATGTGGTGTGTTGGACTGCAAGGATCTAACAACCTAGTGCTCTGATACCAATTTTTTCACGACCCAAGCCACGAGCCTAGACGTGACGTGGCGCATGGGGTACCCGAAGGGACCCCAAGCAAGCCTCTTAACATATCATTACATATCCTGGGTCGCGAAAGTAATAAAATACAACAAAAAATAGTAAATAGATAAACAGGGCAAATAGACAACTTTCATATCATAACATCAAGAGTCAAGAGAGAGTCAAAATTTATAGCTTAATACAAAACATATACAACAATACCTCTAAAACTTAGATGCTTAGCGGGGGCCAAGACAAGATATCGGGCTCACCCTTATAGTCAACATATACGTAAAAGAAAAATAGTCTTAGAAGATAGTATGAGATCAAAAACATCGTCTTTGAAAAGTAGGACTGACCAAAAAGCTTGAGAGAAGTCATACTAGCCACGTGGAGGAGAATGATAAAGTGGGGCTCCGATTCCTACATAGTAATATCATGTAGACATAGAGTATGTGTTAGTACATTTGAATGTACTAAGTATGTTGGATGCAATGTAATAAGAGATAAACATCATAACTAAAATGCATAATAGTAGGCAATAGATAACATATTAGCAATATGGCATGTATGATCTATGCTTAAGTAAAACATGCTCACATAGAATATAATATGAGATGAAAGAAGAGACCAACATTGTAAAACCTGTAGGTTACCAAGGTACTAACCCCTTCGGTTGGTTGGTAGATCATTGCACCCTACCAACCTTGGTGATTAAAGAACTAACCCCTCAACCCGGTTACCAAGACATGAACCCCTTGATTGGTTGGTGGATACTCACACCCTACCACCCTTGGTTATTAAGGTACTAATCCCTCAACTCGGTTACAAAGGCAAAACCCCATGGTTAGTATCAAGGTACAAACCTCTCGACATGGTTACCCTGACTCTTAACCCCCTAAGCAAGGCATGGTCACATTCCAACACTATATTGGAGAACATCATGTGCATACTTTCCTTTCATCATCATAAAGTCATTGAACTCATAAAACATGCATTTGACCTTTAATTCCTCCAAAAAACATTAACCGAACATTTTATAAAACACTTGATAGGTGTGTAGTGCTAGTGTAAAACCCTGTAATTGAAGAGTGTCATCATGCTAGAAAATTCAATTAAAAATCAACAATATATACTTGGTAACACCCTCAAGCAATATACATCAAAAATCTTCATCAAATATCACAATAGATCTTAGATTCATAGCCCACAACATGGTAAAACAACCATAATTTCATGAAACCCCAACATAGTCTGCAGTAAAATTCATAATAAGTAAGACCTATGAATAAATTAACTTTAAGTAATGCAATTTTAAATAAAAGGAAGCATGGGCATCATGTGTGAAAGGAACCCATGAAAGAAACCCACATACCTTGACTTTGGAGAATCCTTGAAGAAAATTGTGGATGGAGACTTGAAGCTTGAATCAGAACCTAAAGATCCAGATGAGTCTTGGGACTTGAAATTTGGAGGTCGAATATTGTCCAAGTATTCGAGAGAGTATTGGGGAATATCTTGAATGATATGAGGGTGAAACAAGACTAAGTATAGGTATTTTCACCCATGGGAATACATAAGCCCAAGACCCAAAGGCCTTGGACCGACTCAACAAAACTGGGCAAAAACAACACTGTGGTGTTCCCTTGGCACGTAACGCCAAGGGCGCAGATCGTCATTGAAAATCACATTTTTGCGATTTTCAAATTTTGCTATGGTTGCTCTTAAATTGGGGTTTGACCTATTCCCACTAATTTGACCTCCTGAATAAGAATATGAAGTCGAATTTTCGGTATCACATATGGATTTTGAGATATATGGAAATTACGATTCCATAAACTTCTAAAGCACATTTTTGGGCACTTTTTAGGGTTGTTTCAATCCTTTACGTGGCTAGTCTTGGCATTTTGGAAGAAGAGCTTTGGTGAGTCCTCAAGTTTAGGGACATTTTCTATCTTACTCTTGTCACTTTTTCTCTTTATGTTGAACTCTTGATACTATGAGGGTGAGCCCGAAAAGTTCCTTGGAACCTTCTCCAATCTATGTTTTAGAGGTCTTATTGGAACAAATGATGTTTGTATGATATGCTAAAAGGATTATTTAGGGTCCTTTTGGGTTCCCATTCTTCGTGTCACATCTAGGCTGTAAGGTGGGGTCATGACAAACTTGGTATCAGGGAACTAGCTTATTAATGGTCCTCAAACTCCAACACAACGTGTCGATTAAAGTCTTATTCATGGTGTTGAAGCTCTCCACAACTATGAATGGGAGGCTATGAGGCATTATAGGTAATGTTTCACTTCTTGATGACCCATGTCATGCGGTAAAGCTAGATCACCTAAGGTTTATTTCTCATTCTTAACCATTACATTTCAAAAAATGTCGTAAGCTATTCAGGGTGGTGGACAAGATGGTGACCAATCAAATACGGAGGCTTATAATGCTCTATAGTCATTGGCCAAAGTGGTGATAATTCAACTCAATCAACAAGTGGGCGCTTCTGAGACTTCAAGGGATAAAGGGGAGAAGAGGAGGCTATGAGGTGCCGAGTTGATGGTGCCTTATTTTCTAATAATCCACTGGTGCTCAAGTACCATAAGGAAGGGATCAATATTGTAAATTGTCAAGGGTGTGGAAAGAAGCATCAAGGGAATTGTTTGGCGGGAGTAGAGGGTTATTTCTTGTGTGGTGGTGTTGGGAATAAGATAAAGGATTACCCCATGCCCTCTAAGGAAGGGAGAAGGATGACTCAACTTGAAGGTAAGCTTCCGTATGCTAAGCTAGGTAGCAATAGTTGAGTGACCCTTCCTCAGTGCCCAAAATGTGGGAGGAACCATAATGGCACATGTAAGAGAAACATAGGTGCATGCTTTGGGTATGGCAAGATGGGACACAAGCTTTGTAATTGCCCATATGTTCAAGGGAAAGGAAAGGGTGTTAGTGTTCAGTTTTCCCTTACATGCTCTAAGTGTGGGAGGTACCATTTGGGAGATTGTTTGGCCAGTTTGAATGCATGATTGAGTGTGTGCAAAGGATCATAAGTTAAGACATTATCCATCGATTTCTAAGGATTATAGGGGTGGCTGTCGATGTTTCCAACCATACCGCTCTAGGGGTTACTAGACTTGGGATGGTGCTTTACAGGTATGTTAAAGGTTTTTTATTTTGATGTATATGCTTTGATAGACCAGAGTGCGACTCTTTCTTTTATTACTCCTTTTATTATCAAAAAGCTTTATGTTAGTCTCAAATTGTTGTGTGAGCCTTATGAAGTGTCTACTCCCATTGGTGCATCCATTGTTGCTAGAAGGGTCTATAAAAATTGCCCCATTCTCATTTTGTATAAAATCTTGCGTTGTGATTTTGTTGAATTAGATAAGGTGGATGTTGATTTCATTCTTGGGATGGATTGGTTGCATGCACATTATGCTTATATTGATTGTAGAACCCATAGGATCAAATTATATTTCTCTAATGAGCCCATTCTTGAGTGGGAAGGTTGTGATGTGGTGGTCAAGGGTAGATTTATTTCTAGCATTAAGGCCCAAAAGTTGATTTCTAAGGGTTGTCTCTATCATCTTGTGAGAGTTAGGGATATTGAGTCCAAAGTCCTTTCTATAGAGTTGGTTCCAGTAGTTAATGAGTTACTTGATGTCTATCTTAATGAACTTCTTGCTGTTCCTCCCGAAAGGGAAAAAGATTTTGGCATAGACCTCCTTTCCGATACTCAACTTATTTCTATTCCTCCTTACCGTGTGGACCTGGTGGAGTTAAAGGACTTGAAGGAGCAATTAAGGAATTTGTTGGAAAATGGTTTCATAAGACATAGGAAAACACATTAGGGTGCACTGGTGTTGTTTGTGAAGAAGAATGATGGTTCTATTAGAATGTGCATTGATTACTGACAACTTAATAGGGTCACCAGAAAAAATAAGTATCCTCTACTAAGGATAGATGACCTTTTTATCAAATTCAAGGGGCTAGTCACTTTTCTAAGATTGATCTTTGGTCCAAGTATCACCAAATGAAGGTGAGGGAGTGTGGCATTCCCAAGATGGCCTTCAAGACTAGGCATGGGCACTATGAGTTTGTGGCTATGTCCTTCAGTTTGACTAATACACTAGTTATCTTCATGGATCCTATGAATAGGGTCTTTGAACCCTACCTTGACTTGTTTGTGGTGGTTTTTATTGATGATATCTTGATCTATTCCCATAGTGAGGAGGAGCATGTGGGTCACTTGAGGGTGGTGTTGCAAATCTTGAGGGAAGAGAAGTTGTATGCCAAATATGAGAAATATGAGTTTTGGTTGAAAGAGGTTGCCTTTCTAGGTCGTGTGGTGTCGGGTGATGGTATTAAGGTGGATCCTAAGAAGATAAAGGTAATTAGAAATTGGCTTAGACCTTTGACTCCATTGGACATTAGAAGCTTCTTGGGCTTAGCGAGTTTCTACTGGAGGTTTTTGAATGGATTCTCTTCTATTGCTTCCCCATGACTATGTTGACCTAAAAGAAGGAAAAGTTTGTGTAAACCAATGAGTGCGTAAAGAGTATCCTAACTTTGAAAGATAAGCTTGTCTCTACTGTTATCTTGTTCCTACCGAAAGGGTTGGAAGGGTTTGTTGTGTATGGTGGTGCCTTGAGAATTGGTTTGGGTTGTGTTTTCATGGAAAATGGTGATAGCATATGCCTCTAGAGAACTTAAGTTGCATGAAAAGAATTATCCTACCCATGATCTTGAATTGGATGCTGTGGTATTTGCTTTAAAAATTTGGCATCAATATTTGTATGGGGTGCATGTTGATGTGTTTACCGATCATAAGAGTGTCAATATGTATTCACCCAAAAAGATCTCAACTCGATACAAAGAAGGTGGATAGAATTTCTTAAAGATTATGATATGAGTGTGCATTATCACGCTAGTAAAACTAATGTTGTGGCTAGTGCTCTAAGTAAGGTATCTATAGGTAATCTAGCATATGTTGATGATGGTGGCAAAGAGGTGGCTATAGAAGTCCATCAGTTGACAATGGTGGTGTAGTGGTTGTTGATGGTTCTAAATCTTCATTGATTAAGGAGGTAAAGGCAAAGTAAAAATCTTGACCTTGCCTTGTTAGAGTTAAAGGCCTTAGTGAGAGATGGTACGGTGGAGGTTTCTCCCAAGGGGGAGATAGTGCCCTTAGGAACCAAGGTAGGTTGTGCGCCTAGTGTGGATGACTTGAGAAAGAAGATTCTAGATGAGGCTCATAGTTCTTCATATTCTATTCACCCCGATTCTACAAAAAGTTATAGAGATTTGAGGAAAGTGCTCTGATGGGGTGGTATGAAGAGAGAGATTGCTAAGTTTGTATCTGGTTGCCACAATTGCCAACAAGTAAAAGCAGAACATCAAAGGTCAGGTGGCCTAGCACAAGATATAGAGATCCCTACTTAGGAGTGGGAGGAAATCAACAAGGATTTTGTGGTTGGGTTGCCTAAGACTAGGAAGCATTTTGATATTTGGGTTGTGGTTGATAGAATGACAATGTTGTCTCACTTCCTACCGGTCAAGACTATATATGGTACCGAAGATTATGCTAAGTTGAACACAGATATGTTGGTTAGATTGCATGGGTTCCTTTTTCTATCATATTGGATTGTGCTTCTCAATTCACTTCTCACTTTTGGAGGTCCTTCCAAAGAGGTCTTGGTACCAAGGTTAAGCTTAGTACGACCTTTCACCCTAAAACGGATGGCCAAGCCGAAAGAACTATCCAAACTTTTGAGGATATTCTTAGATCTTGTGTTTTGGAGTTTAAGGGTAGTTAGGATGAACATCTTCCACTCATTGAGTTTGCTTATAATAATAGTTATCATTCCAGCATTTATATGGCTCCTTTTGAGGCTCTCTATGGTAGACATTGTAGATCCCACATTTGATGGTTTTGAGGTGGGGGAGATGGCGTCATTGGGTTTGGATTTAGTGTTGAAAGCCATGGAGAAGGTGAGCTTGATAGGGGAGAGGTTGAAAACATCCCTAAGTAGACAAAAGCCCTATTCTGATATGAGGAGAAGGGATCTTGAATTTATGGTTGGTGATTGAGTCTATTTGAAGGTCTCACCCATGAAGGGTGTGGTCCGATTTGGCAAGAAGGGCAAGTTGTGTCCAAGATTTGTGGGTTCTTATAGGGTGTTGAAAAGGATTGGTAAGGTGGCCTATGAGTTGGGGTTTCGCATTGAAATGAATATGGTTCATCCGATCTTCTATGTCTCTGTGTTGAGGAAGTGTGTGGGTGACCCAAATGGTATTGCACTTTTGGATGTTTTCGGTATAGTAGAAGTCAATTTGACTTATGAGGAGGTTCCGGTGGAAATGTTGGATAGATAAGTGAAGTGGTTGAGGAACAAGGATGTAGCTTCCATTAAGGTCCTTTGGAGGAACCAACAAGTTGAAAGTGCCACATGGAAAGACGAGGCGAACAAGCAAAAACGATATCCATATCTCTTCCATTCAACTCAAGACTAAGGTACTAATTTAAGTCTCCTATATGCTTTCAAGTCTTAATATTCAGCCCTTATGTCATTTTCATGCATTCGTGTTTATGTTGACAAGTTTATGGTGCTTTTGACACTTATGTTGAGATCTTTGAAATGTTGTTTAAATGAATTTGTTGCATTTGTGAATTGGGCTGATATCATCTTGATTACTTCTCTTATGTATGTTACTTCAACATTCAGGGATAAATTTTCCCAAGGGGAGATATTGAAATGCCCCGAAATGTGTCTCGAAAATGCCATAATCATAATTTCCACATATCCCAAAATTCGTGCGTGATATCAAACATCTGACTTCATATTCGTGATCAGGGGCAAAATTGAGGGGGGAATAGGTATAACCTCGATTTTAGAGGACCCGTAGAGAAAATTTACCTTCGCAAATTTGTAAAATCCAGAGAGGATCTGCACCCTGGAAAATCACCCTTGATTCATAAATCTGCCAAGGTTCGATTTAAAAGATCAGTTAATAATGGTTGCTATTGATGGAATGATCTAAAAGAGGAGCTTATCTTACTTTTCCTTCTTTAGGTTAGAGGACGAACATGATTTTTGTGGTGGATAATGTAAGGACCCTTTTTTGAGAATCGGTCCTATTATTTTTCTTAAAAATATAATTATCATTCCTATTAAGGATTTATTTTACGTCATCAAGTTAGGAAAAGTATTTTTTTTGCATCACTACGTTAGGTAAAGTGTTTCTTACCTCACTAAGTTAGGTAAAGTATTTTCTTACCTCATTAAGTTAGGTAAAGTCTTCTACGAGTTAGCGGTAAGGTCTGCGTGCAATCTACCCTCCCCAGATCCCACTTGTGGGATTTCACTTGGTATGTTGTTATTGTTGTTTTACTAAGTTAGGTAAAGTATTTTCTTATCTCACTAAGTTAGGTAAAGTGATTTCTTACTTCACTAAGTTAGGTAAAGTAATAAACTTAGAGTTCTATAAATAACCCCCCCTCCTCTTAGTATCTACATCAAGAAACAAATCCCCAAATCTACATTTTTTTCCCAAAAACTCTCCCAAAATTGTTGAGAAATTGTTCCTAGTTGAGTTGAGAAGGTTTGGGTCACTTCCGAGTCATGTTGAGCATTTTCAGCAATTTTATTCTTGTAAGTTGTTCCTATTTTCTAAACTTTTATAATAAGATATTTTATATAAATAATTTTATTTTCATGTACTTTTAGTTACTTTATGAGAATATTATTTATGATGAGTGATAAATTTATCTTGGTGTATCAAAGCTAAATCGAAAGACCCTATGTCACTTTATTTACTTAAGTTAGAGATTTAAAAGAAGTTGTTGATGAGAAAGTTCTATTTGTTCTCTTGTTATTATATGAGGATTTTACTATTTGAGATTATATTATGTCTTGAGATTTATGTTCTATGTAAAAAGAGTTTATATGA
>JAOTQR010078952.1:0-10899 GCA_025774065.1 Solanum ossicruentum
AAAGAATTCTTATTTCATCTCCCTTCCTCCTCCCCCACCCCCTAAAATAATAATTCAGATATTATTTAAATAATTTTTCGTAATTAATTCCCAAAACAGTGTTGATGCGCATCCCAGGCACGATGTGCCAGGGACGCGCACTTACACTTCAACTTTTTTTTAAATTTTTGAGCGGGAGAAAAAAACTTGTTCAAAGATATTCTGGGAAAAATAATACTACTTCGTGCCCAGTCTGCATCGCGGATTGGCCATTTTTAAGTGAAAATTTATTTTAACTTATGAGGGGCATTCTAAACTTTTCTCAACCCCTTGTAAACGTAAACCATGAGTAATTGAGTCATTTTTAATCAGAAAAGAGCCTCTTAAACGTATTTTTAAACCTCCAAATAGAGAAACTAGGTTAGAGCTCTTGGAGAAGAAGAGGAGAAGCAAGGGTTCTTGAGTCGAAGTTGATTTCCTTCAATTCTAAGTATGTAAGGCTATCTAAAGCGTTGAATTGTATTCGTCCACGCGCCTCTTCATTTACTGGAGTCAATAAAATCATGAGTAGGAAATGTATGTTTAAATTCAATGGGTCTTGAACTTTAAATTCTTGCACATGATTGAATTTCTTGAATATATTTGAGTCAGATTATGAGTCATACTATTGTTAGTTGGAATTACGAATGTATTTCACATGATTGATCCATGAACCCTAAACTTAGTATTTCCCTTGCTTACTGACTTAATTGAAATTATGAAGTCAACTTGTTAAACTAAGTAATGTGAACTTGAGAAGTATATTTTCTTGTTTTATGTGTGCATGTAATGAGCGTCCATCATGTCATATGTGTTGGGCCTAATATGATGTCACTTGATCATAATTCATGAGAATATTGCATAATGTGGATTAGAGTCTTGAATTGCATTATTTTGAGTTTACAGTCTGAGTCATGGAGTTAAATCGAAGTAGTTGATGTTGTGTTGATAGAGATGAGTTAAAAAGTTGAGCTTGAGTTAATTTCGTAAACACGTATTAGTCTTGGAAGGAGGATTGAGCAACGAGTTGGGTGACTGAAAATCACTCCAGAAATACATAGCAAGTATAGGACGGTTGCACAGGATAATTCTGGTCGCCCAAGTCCCCATAGAGGGAAACTCTCTTAGGATCCGAGAGAGAGAGAGGTAGAGGTTGATGTCTTACTCCCTGGAAAGATTAGGGTGGATATGGCAACGACATCTTTTCGTTGTGCATCACTAGAAACTCATGGTAGTGGAGAGTTGTGTCAGTTAGAGAAACTTACAAGCAGCACTTGAGTTGAGCATATCATGATTTTTGAACTTAGTTTCACTAAACACTAAGTCTATTTTCGAAGCATGTTTTCAAACTTCAAACTTGCATGATTTAATTGAGTTGAGTTATGAGATGAGGAGTTGAGTCTCGAGTCGAGTTGTCTGATTGAGTCTGAGCCTTACTTATTTGTTTGAGCTATTTACAAACCGTATATTCCACATCCTGATGTCACTCGGTGCTGCATCATTTAATAATGCAGATACAGTAGATAGAGGACTTCAGCAGACATGTCGTTGAGGTTCAGGATTTCTGAGTTCTAGAGTTGATGAACCTCCTTACCATTCAGAGGAGCCTTTATTTTATTTTAGTATTTACTCCTATTTCTTTTGGGCTAGGTTGTCATGTCTTGTCGTTGTACCATCTAGATATTTAGAGTAGAGGCTTCGTAGACCTTGAGTAGAGTATTGTTGAGTACTTTTGTTGTTAAACTTGATCTATTCTTTAAGATAAATTATGATATATTTTTATCTTTCCTTTAATATTTTACTTGATATTCTTTTGCTATTGAGTAAGATGGGACGATGCGGTCAAGCAGTTTGCTCGAGGAATAGCAATAGTCTTTGAGTGTCGGCTACATCTAGGGTACCCTCCCGAGATGTAACAAACTTGATATTAGAGCACAGTATTCAAGTGTCCTAGGGAGTGTATGAAGTCGTATCTAGTAAAGTCTTATTTATGGGTGTGTTGTGTACCACACTTCATAAGCAGGAGGCTATAGGACATTAGGAATGGTTACCCTTCTTTGGTATTATGAGTCGTGTGATAGAGATTGACTCTATGAAATTACTGTATAATTTATGCGTTACGCATTTACAGATCATGCCTCCTAAGCGTACAACAGCCCAACGAGATGCCCGAGCCTCAAACGCCGAGAATCCTTTGCCCGAGGCCCTTACCCTAATAGAAGCGAGGAGACGGGGTCGACTTGCCCGAGCTGTTGGGGCTCCACAGGTACCTCCTGCTCAGTCAGCTCCTACTTCTGAGGCAAAACTCAGAGGATCCACTGCAATGCTCACCTAGCTAGCGGCCTCGCAGAGCAATAACCCCAAGCTCCTAGCTCTAGTTCCCAAGATCCCACGACTGCAACTGGGCTCAAAGACTTCTTGAGAATGAACCCGCCAGCCTACACGGGGTCGAAAGTTGAGGATACCCATAAAACTTCAACGATGAGATGTGCAAGGTACTGAGGGCTATGCATATGATTGAGGTTGAGGGAGTTGAGCTTGCTTCCTATCAGCTCAAGGATATGGCGAACGTCTAGTATAACTAGTAAGTGGATAGTCGGGGTGAGAGTGTTGAGCCTGCTAAATGGGATGAGTTTGAGAGTGCCTTCCTCGACCACTTCTTTCCCCAAAATCTGAGGAGGAAAAGGTTGAAGAGTTCGTGAACTTAAAGCAAGAGGGGATAACCATCAAGGAGTACAACCTTAAATTCATTAAGTTGTCCAGGTTTGCTCCAGAGATGGTTCAGGATATGAGGGCAAGGATGAGGAAGTTTGTGTCAGGATTGGGTAAGCATGTGAAGATAGAGTGCAAGGTAGCGTTACTGATTCTGGGCATGGACATTTCCAGAATCCATGGTTTATGCTCAACAAACTAGGGAGGATAAGAAGAAGGACAAAGAAGAGCACTTTAATAAGAAAGCCAAGTGTATAAGGAATGAGCCTAGCTAGCACAGGCAGGACAAGGGAGAGATCTTACTTTCAGAAGAAGCATTCCGGGTATGCACCATCATCAGCGATGCTCAACAAATTGAGAAGGATAAGAAGAAGGATAGAGAAGAGCACTTGAGTAAGAAAGCCAAGTCTACAGGGCATGAGCCTAGCCAACACAAGAAGGACAAGGGAGACAAATCTTACTTTCAAAAGAAACATTCGGGGTATGCACAATTATAGGTCAGTGCACCAACTCCAACTAACAGTTATGATCAAAAATCTCAAGGGCAGTAGAACTTTAGAGCGCAAGGTTCATAGGCCAGTGTGACTCTTGTCTCGAAGGGAAGCTACCTTGTGGGAAATGTGACATGATACATTTGGTGGAGTACAAGGATGGAGGAAATTCTTTCTACAAGTGTGGCCAGATAGGTCACTTCTTGAGAGAATGTAAACTTTTGGGCAACAGAGCACAATCTTCCACTACTATGCCACCACCCAGGGGTAACCAGAAGGGGTGCTATACTAGGGACAAGTGGAGGAATGAACCTTCTTTATGTAATGGGGAGCGAAAAGGACCAAGAGATTGAACCAGATGTTGTGACGGGTATGCTTCGAGTCTTTACTTTTGATTGTTATGCCTTGCTTGATCCAGGGGAAACAGTGTCCTTTATGACACCATATGTGCTAGAAAATTTGTGATTTCTCTTGAATGTTTACTTGAGTCATTCCTTGTTTCCACTCCTGTTGGTGATTCTATCATAGCCAAGAGAGTTTATAGAGATTGTGTAGTGTCTATCTACCATAGGGATACTCTTGCTGATCTGGTTGAGTTAGAGATGATTGACTTTGATATAATTCTTGGTATGGACTAGCGCCTCGCCTGTTATGCCACTATTGATTGTAAAACCCGAACTGTCAAGTTTGATTTTCCTAATGAGCTTGTCATAGAGTGCAGGGAAGATGCTGTTGCACCTAAGGGCAAATTTATCTCTTACCTCAGAGTTAGAAAGTTAATCTCTAAAGGGTGCATCTACCATCTCGTGCAAGTCAAATATGATGATGTTGAGTTCCCTACTCTAGAGTCAGTCCTAATTGTGAGTGAGTTCCCAGAAGTGTTTCCCGAGGATCTACATGTAGTTCCTCCTGATAGGGAGATCGACTTAGGATTGATGTTCTTCTCGATACCCAGCCTATCAATTCCACCATATAGGATGGCCCCTGCTGAGTTGAAAGAGTTGAAGGAGCAGTTGAGAGACTTGTTAGAGAAGGGTTTTATCAGGCCAAGTGTTTCTCCTTGGGGTGCTCTTGTCGTATTCGTCCGAAAGAAAGATGGGTCTCTCAGAATGTGTATAGACTATAGGTAACTGAATAGGGTCACAATAAAAAATAAGTATCCTCTCCCCATGATAGATGATCTATTTGACTAACTTTAAGGTACCTCTTGTTTCTTAAAGATAGACCTCAAATCTGGTCACCATCAATTGAAAGTAAGGGAATGTGATATCCTAAACACAACCTTTAGGACAAGGTACGACCATTTTGAGTTCTTGGTCATGTCCTTTCGGTTGATTAATGCACCTGCAGCATTTATGGACTTGATGAACAGAGTATTCAGACCATATCTTAAAATGTTCGTGATTGTATTTATTGATGGCATCCTGTTATATTCTAAGGATGAAGAGAAGCATGCCAATCATCTTAGAGTGATTTTACAAACTCTCAAAAACCATGAATTTTATGCAATGTTTTCCAAAATAAGAGTTCTGGCTCAAGTCAGTGGCCTTCTTAGGCCATGTTGCCTCGAAAATGGTAGTTGGGTGGATGCCCAGAAGATTGAAGCGGTTAAGAACTAGACCATACCTGCCTCACCAACAGATATAAGAAGTTTCTTGGGGTTGGCAGGCTACTACCATAGATTTGTTGATTCTTATCTGCACCATTGACCAAGCTGACTTAGAAAAAGATTAAGTTACAGTGCTCTAATGAATGTGAGAGAAGTTTTCAAGAGTTGAAGACTAGACTAACTACAACACCAGTTTTGACTTTGCCTGATAGGATGAAAGACTTTGTGATATATTGTGATACATCCAGAGTTGGACTGAGTTGTGTGCTGATGCAGAGGGGGAAGGTGATAGCCTATGCTTCTAGACAACTTAAGATTCATGAGAAGAACTATCGGACTCATGATCTCGAGTTGGCAGTAGTGGTATTCGCACTTAAGATTTGGCACCACTAATTGTATGAAGTGCATATGGATATGTTCACTGGCCATAAGAGTTTGCAATATGTTTTTAGTCAGAAAGAGCTCAAACTGCGGCAGATGTGGTGGCAGGAGTTTCTCAAGGATTATGACATGAGCATTCTCTATGATCCAAGTAAGGCTAGCATCATTGCTGATGCTCTTGGCAGGTTATCTATGGGTAGCACTGCCTATGTAGAGGAAAGGAAGAAAGAGTTGGCTAAGGATATGCATAGATTAGCCCAACTAGGTGTACAACTTGAAGAAAATAATGAAGGCGAGGTCAATGTTTAGAATAGGTCTGCTTCAACTTTAGTGTCAGAGGTAAAAGAAAAGCAAGACCAAGATCCTGTCTTACTCCAACTAAAAGAAGTCGTTCACAAGCAAAAGGTAATGGTCTTCTCAAAACAGGGAGATGGAATGTTAAGGTACTAGAGTAGGTTTTGCGTGCCCAATGTTAATACTATTCGAGAGAGAATCATGGTTGAAGCTCATAACTCTAGGTATTCTATTCATCCTGGCTCCACCAAGATATACCATGACTTAAGGGAAGTTTATTGGTAGAATGGGATGAAGAGGCATACCGTTGAGTTTGTTTCTAAGTGCCTGAACTGTCAGCAAGTCAAAGTTAAGCATCAACGACTATGTGAATTGGCACAGAACTTTGAGATCCCTAAGTGGAAGTAGGAAATGATCAATATGGACTTCATTCCCTGTCTACTGAGGTCTCATAAGCAACATGATTCGATATGGGTGATCATGGATAGGATGACCAAGTCATCTCACTTCTTGGCAGTCAAGACAACTGACACTGCAGAGGAGTATGCCAAGTTGTACATCCAAGAGATTGTGAGTCTGCATGGAGTTCTCTTGTCCATTATCTTGGACACAGGAGCTCAATTCACCTCCCAGTTTTGGAGATCTTTTCAAAAGGGATTGGGTATCAAGGTGAACCTGAGTATGACCTTTCATCCACAAACAGATAGCTAGACAGTGCATACCATTTAGACGTTGGAAGATATGTTGAGAGCTTGTGTCCTTGACTTCAGGAGGAATTTGGATGACCCTCTGTCGTTGATTAAGTTTGTATATAATAATAGTTATCATACAAGCATTCAGATGGACCTCTATGAGGCCTTGTATGGGCTGAGATGTTGGTCACCAAGTGGGTGGTTTAAGGTTGGAGAAGCTTAGTTGATTGGAGATAACCTTGTCCACCAGTCTATGGAGAAAGCGAAGGTTATTAGGGAGAGGTTGAAACTTCCAAAACCGCAAAAAGTCTTACATCGATGTGAGAAGAAGGGATTTAGAATTTGAAGTAGACGATTGGGTGTATTTGAGAGTGTCACCTATGAAGGGTGTCATGAGGTTTGGCAAGAAGGGAAAGTTGACTCCATGCTATATTAGTCCTTACTAACTCGTGAGGAGGATTGGGAAGACTGCGTATGAGTTAGAGTTGCCCACCGAGCTAGACGCAATCTATAGAGTATTCCATGTCTCGATGTTAAAGAAGTGCGTGAGAAATCCTGCATTAGTGGTTCCCGTTGAGGACATTGGAGTAAAGGATAGCTTGTCTTACAAAGAAATTCCAGTCCAAATCCTTGCCTGTCAAGTTCATAAGCTAAGGAATAAAGAGATAGCCTCCGTCAAAGTCCTATGGAGGAACCAATTTCTAGAAGAAGCTACGTGGAAAGCTGAGGAAGCTATGAGAACCAAATACCCACATCTATTCATGCCAAATGGTGAGGTTGTCGAAGGTAATGTTCCTATCCTTAACGTAATTGCTGTTTCCATTCCTGAACTGATGTGCCTATTCATGATTCGGGGTAGAGTTTATAAGGTTGATGAAGAGTTGAGAGTTCGAGTTGTCAAATGGGTATTGAGAGGAGTCTTGGGTCTACACGTCCTTTATTTCCACCTCTACTCATCATTCGAGGACGAATGATCCCAAAAGGGAGATAATGTAATGACTGGTAAAATTACAAAAATATTCTAGAATGAAATTATGCACATAATGCGTATTCCCAAACTCTGGTGGAAAATCCGAGATCAGATTTGCGATCAACACGAGAAATTGAGTGGGAAAATGGTCTCGGCTCGATTTTAGAGCGACTGAATCAAAAAAAAAATTTCGTAATTATTCCCAAAACAATGTTGGTGCGTGCCCCAGGCGCGACGCGCCAAGGATGCGCACTTACACTTAAGTTTTTTAAAAAAAAATTTGACGGGAGAAACAAAACTCTTTCAAAGAAATTTTGGGAAAAATAGTACTACTTCATGCCCGGTCCGTGTCGCGGATTGGGCATTTTTAAGTGAAAATTTATTATCTCTTATGAGGGGCATTCTATATTTTTCTCAACCCCTCGTAAATATAAACCATGAGTAATTGAGTCATTTTTAATCAGAAAAGAGCCTCTTAAATGTATTTCTAAACCCCCAAACACATAAAGTAGGTTAGAGCGCTTGGAGAAGAAGAGGAGAAGTGAGGATTCTTGAGTCAAAGTTGATTTCCTTCAATACCAGGTATGTAGGACTATCTAAAGGGTTGAATTATGTTCATCCACGCACCCCTTCATTTACTTGAGCCAAAAAATCATGAGTAGAGAGCGTATGCTTATATTTCGTGGGTCTTGAATTTTAAATTCTTACACAGGATTGATTTTCTTGAATATAGTTGAGTCAGATTATGAGTTGCACTATTGTTATCTGGAATTACACATGTATTTTACATGATTGATATATGAAGCCTAAATTTAGTATTTTCCTTTCTTACTGACTTAATTGAAATTATGAAGCCAACCTCTTAAACTAAGTAATATGAACCTGAGAAGTATGTTTTCTTGCTTCATGTGTGCATGTAATGAGCGTCCATCATGTCGTATGTGTTGGGCCTAGATAAAATGATGTCACTTGACTGTAATTCATGAGAGTCTTGCATGATGTGGATCAGAGTCTTGAATTACATTGTTTTGAGTTCACAGTCTGAGTCATGGAGTTAAATCAAAGTAGTTGATGTTGAGTTGATTGAGATGAATTAAAGAGTTGAGCTTGAGTTAATTTCATGAACATGGTTTAGTCTTGAAAGGAGTATTGAGCACCGAGTTGAGTGAATGAGAACCACCCCAGAACTAGGTAGCCAGCGTAAGATGGTCACACAGGATAATTCGGGTGGCCCAAGTCCCCATAGAGGGACACTTTCTTAGGATCCGAGAGAGAGAGGGTAGAGGTTGACGCCCTACTCCTTGGCAAGTTTAAGGGCGGACATGGCAATGACGTCTTTTCGTTGTGCATCACCAGAAACTCATTGGTGGTGGAGAGTTATGTTAGTTAGAGAAACTTCCAAGAAACACTTGAGTTGAGCATATCATGATTTTCAAACTGAGCGGTACTAAACATTGAATCTATTTCCAAAGCATGATTTCAAATTTACAACTTGCATGATTTACTTGAGTTGAGTTATGAGATGAGGAGTTGAGTCTCAAGTCGAGTCATATGATTGAGTCTGAGCCTTATTTGTTTGTTTGAGCTATTTTACATATTGTACAATCCACTTACTGATACCACTTGGCGCTGCATCGTTTCATGATGCAGATACAGTAGATAGAGGACTTCAGCAGACACGTCATAGACGTTCAAGGTTCCTGAGTTCCAGAGTTGGTGAGCCTCCTTGACATTCGAAGGAGCCTTTATTTTATTTCAGTAGTTACTCCTATTTCCTTTGAGTTGGGTTGCCATGGCTTGTCATGGTCCATCTAGATATTTAGAGTAAAAGCTTCTTAGTCCTTGAGTAGAGTATTGTTGAGTACTTCTGCTATTAAACTTGATCTATTCTTTGAGATAAATTATGAGATATTTTTATCTTTCCTTTAATGTTTTACTTGAGTATTCTTCCACTGTTGAGTAAGATGTGACGATGAGGCCAAGCGGTTCGCTCAAGGACTAACAATAGTCTTTGAGTGTCGATCATGCCTAGGATATCCTCCCTGGACATGACAATTACGCACATTGTATTCTCAAATTAATAAGTTATAGTTTAAGTATGAAATTCGGACTCTAAATAATTTAGGTATATAACTCAAAAAAGAAAAATAATTTAGGTATGTATTTGAAGCTTATCTCTATCTTTTTTAAAAGATCTTTATACATTTTAGGAAAAAGGAAAAACCTCGCAATATTGGAATTTAGATACGCTTGCAGAAAAAAAAAATATGCACGTTACCTCTGTCGCCCAACAAATAATGTAAATTATTTCCACCGCCTATGAATGACACATATTTACTATTTTCATTAACACACCGCTCTTTAGCGAGCTAAAATTTATCATTTACCTTCCAACTTCCACAAAGTACAAGGAGGAAGACCTGAAAGTAGCTATTCTTTTCGAAAAATAAGGTTAAGAAATATCACATATTTACCCAGAGCCAGCTAACTGTGTAAAGTAATTTTCAAAGCTATGTAAGAATAATTGCGAACAAGTTGGGGACAGCAAAACGTGTATTTATAATATTAAATATTTGTGTGCGGAGATTCTACAAGAATACAACTCAATTGCCCCTTGAAATGAATCTCGGGGTAATCTCGAATAATAAGATACAATTAACAAGTGTATTATTGCATCTGAGCCATTATTTTACTATTTATTAATCCCATTTTCAACACTTCTGAAAGCTCTAATATTCCTTTATATACATGATTCGCTTTCCTTTGTTAATCTAGGAACCACAAAGAAGAAAGAGCAGTTGACAATATGGGTATCTGCGGACTCGCTATGTGCATATCCTCTGCATCTTTTGAGATTCAACCTGTTGATTTTGGTAATGAAAATGTGGTTCACTATGATGAGAACAACACTAATGGGCTCAAACAAGTTGGTTCTGTTTTTACTCAACAAGGAAACAAAGGACTCAATCAAGATTCTGCTATTCTCTATCAGGTTCGTCTATTGTCTCAACATGTTTGCTTAATTTTTCATAACATGGAGTATATAAAAATGGAAACTTTCCTTTTAATGGCAGGGATATGGCGTAGAAAATGGAGTTTTTGGTGGAGTTTTTGATGGACATGGAAAGAATGGACAAATAGTCAGCAAGTTAGTTATGAATAAGTTGCCATCTTTGCTGCTGAAACATATACTCTCGCTGCCAAAGATCACTCCTCCAAAACAAAATGTCAAACTTGTTGATGATGAATCAATAAAGAACAAGAATTTGAACAAATGGAAAGATGCTTGTCTGAGTTCCTTTAAGGTGATGGATAAAGATATTAGGAGTTTTGAGAAATTGGACTGTTCTTGTAGTGGAACAACTGCTGTGGTTGCTATAAGACAGGTAATGAGAAAATCTATCTTTGATGATTTAGAAATCAAAACTTCATTTTTGGAGAATCTAATATAGGAAATGTTCTAGGATGATGATCTGATTATCGCTAATCTTGGAGATTCACGAGCTGTACTAGGAAGAAAGACAGAGGAGGGAGTAATTGAGGCTGTTCAGTTAACTACTGACTTGAAGCCTAGCCTGAGTTGTAAGACTTTCTTTTTCCCCTTCAGTATATTGACATGACACACTCAATTTCAAATTACTATTGATTAGATGATCATAAATTGTTTGATGCATGCAGCTGAAGCAGAAAGAATAAGAAAGTGTGATGGCAGAGTTCTTGCATTGAAAGAAG
>JAOTQR010078953.1:0-10898 GCA_025774065.1 Solanum ossicruentum
GATGTTGCAATCTCTTTGTGCAGCTGAAAAATTCTGGAACCATTTTCTTTGTCAAATCTTTCCTTCAATTCATTCCAGACAGTGCATGCATTAGAGGCATACGCTACACAGCTGAGTAATTCAGTGCTCACAAAATTCATAATCCATGACAACACAATAGCATTCACCTTCTCCCACAAATAGTGAAGAGGTGCTTCAAACTTATCCTTGGTATGTTTTCCATCAACAAAACCCATCTTACTCTTCCCTACTAACGCTATCCTCATAGATCTACTCCACAATGCATAGTTCTCAGGACCAGTAAGTTGAAAGGAGATCAGAGAACTACCTGGAGTATCGCATGTCTGCAGAAAGAGAGGATGATTCGCATCAATCACTAGATTTGACCTAGTACCTCTTCTTCCAGCGTCAATTTCCCCATTTTCTGCCATTGTCGAATCAAGATGTCAACAAATTCTGGCGATTCTGGCTGGTGTCAATTGACCTAATTTCAAACAGCTTCTGTGCGCAGCGTCAATCCAAGAATGATCGTGGCTCTGATACCATGATGAAAATCAAATGCTGTTCATGAGAGTTCACTTGAGGAAGAAGAAGATGTAGTTTGAGAGAAGTTCTAAGAGAAGAAAGATGGGAAAATTCTGTGTATATTAAGTATATCAGTGCACAGTGCACTATACATGTATACATATACACTGTTAATTTCCTAACAGATTGTTAACTAACTCCTAACCTCTATTAGTTAAATCTAACTAATTTCTAACTATGATTAGCCTATTAACCAGCTGTACATTTGTTCCCTTCAACAACTCCTTATCAGCAACGCTCAACAATTGCTCCATTAGAATTAGTTTGTCTCACACCGCCAATGAAAAGGGGTTACCTGCTATCCAAACATAGTGCATGCTTCCTCATGTCAACAAGATGGATGAATCCCCGCGAACTAATACAAACCAGCAAATTGCAGTAAAATGGATAGAATTCTGCTAATGTAATTACCTCTAACTAGACAATGGTGCAATGGTCATTTTCATCCTCTATAAGGTGGCAGTTTGCTGATGCAATAGTCATTTTTATCCTATATCTATATGATGCAGTGCATCTTCTATTCTCGAAGAGCCCTAGCGATGAGCTG
The DNA here is from genome assembly GCA_025774065.1 of Solanum ossicruentum. Lineage (NCBI taxonomy): Eukaryota > Viridiplantae > Streptophyta > Magnoliopsida > Solanales > Solanaceae > Solanum > Solanum ossicruentum. The sequence goes on from JAOTQR010078953.1 coordinate 1,133, forward strand.
TTGATAAGGAGTTTCCTCTTAATTTAGTGGGTCGGATCTTTTATCAGTGGGTTAGGGTAATGAATTATGAATTGTGTCAAATATAATGATATCCTAGTTGGCAAGCTTATATTGTAGAATTAGTGCCACGTGACTTGCCACATTAGTGCTGTTAACTCTTGAGGGATATTTGTCGTCTCTTAGGATAACAACAGGGGTATTTCTAATCCCCAAATATAACAGAGGGTATAAGTGGTCTATTTCGCATCGTTCAGGACAATTTGACTCGTTTCCAGTTAATAAATAATGGGTATATAATATATGTCATCATCACTTAACAAATGGTGAATATTCGTCCCTTATAATTAACGAAGTTAATTTGTTTAAAAAAATTTAAACTGTTTCTTTTAATTATAAAAAATATCATATGACTTTAAAGAATCATCTCTCTTGTTTTTAAACCATCTAAACCCTCCCCAACTTAAAAAAACTCAATTCTCTTTTATTCAAAGTCGACTCAAACTCATTTCATGACTAAGTAGAAAAGGAATTGAGCATTTTTCCTTTGGTCCTGGTCGGGAGAGGGGAAAAATTGTTTGAGGTACGTTTTTTTAAATTATGCGAATAAATAAATATATATTAGTTAATATAATTTAGTTAATTTACAATCCACTACTAACACTTAGCATTAATTATGTCTTAGTTTGTATAATTCGTACGTTTTGTATAATTCGAATATTTTTATAGCTTTTGTATAATGTAATTTTGTATAGTATAATTTGTATAACTGTTTAAAGTTCTAATGTTTTGTTTAGACAAATTCATTATTTCGAGTTTATATAAAAATAACTCAAATATACAAACGTACCCGCAAATTATACAAACTCACCTGAGAACTATACAAACGATTGCACAAATTATACAAACAACTGTTATAATTATATTTATGAAATGTAATTGTCTAAACTATAACTATTTCAACTTATTAAGTTTCAAAACTAAGCTATTTATGTCCCTTTTTTAAAGTGATATAACATTTTAAAATTTTAAAAAAATAGCGTTAGAGCTTTTTTTATTTAGTAAATATGAGTCTATTAACAATAGGATAAGATATTTTAATGAGAAATATATTCGATTTAAATCGTTGACAAGTATATTTACTCTAAAGAGACATGTGATATTCATAAAATACAAAAAATATTAAACTTAATTAATTACTTTCGTGTTTATCATATAGAAAAACAAGATAACTGATTTACCATAAAAGATAGCATGGTAGGGTGGAGTAATTGATCTCATACTTGAGCAATCAAAGTAATATAAGACATGTACGCTAAAAAATTAAATGCAAGCAACTTTTGTGGTTTTGTTTGTGATTTCCTTCTCTCTTTTTTACACTCCAATATAATATATCATCAATATAATTTTTTTCAAAAAAAATAAATAATAAATTTCAAACCTAACATAAATGTATTTCATAGTAATGTGTTATATTTATTTTATTTTTAAAATTCAATGGGCAAAATTGACGACAAATAGTTTAATAGACCATAATGTATTACTATCAGTATCGATTTATAAGTAATTTGTTATCACAAATAATATTCTGTACGGCATTGACGAATTGTGGTAACGTCTAATACGCTAAACCTATCCGCTATTAATTGTACATGTTAAATTTTATAAATAAAATAATGTCTAATACACTACTATAAAATATGTTTATTCTAGCTTTTGAATTTTTTTAAAATTAATTATTTTGATGAATTGATTCAATAATGATTTACCATGATAAAAAGTTCTTAATTTTTTTGGTGAAATGATAGAAAATGATTTCCTCCCTTAAACTTTATTTAAAAATCAAAGTCATCTCCTAACAATGGACATTTCTCCCTTTTATCTCAGTTAAATTTCTGAATACATAATATCAGTCTATATTATCGACAAAATTAAAAAAAAAAAAAGTTGTTGAGCTTGATTAAAAGGGAAGTTAGGATTTTGAGTTTATGAAATTTTGATTCTAGAAAAAGAAGTTACTCATTTCTTGATAAATTATGTATACCTATGAAGTAAATTTCTTTGATGCAAATACAGAATTTAAGTCATAATTAATGAACTTTTCGGGTGGATAAACAAAACACGTTCTACCCCTACTTCCATATATACCAAATTATTATTTATTTCTAGAGTAAAAAGTTAAATACTTATTTTCTCCATTTATTTCATATGACTAAGAAACACGCTCAATAGATTATCATCTTTCTATTGCAAAGAACTATAAGAATAATTTTGAGGAATTGCTCTTTATATTGATTGTCGTTTCATAGTTGTTAAGCTTCATTGCTTTATAATTGATTTTCTTCATTTAATCTTCATGATTTTTTGTCTGTCACGTCTTTGAGAAATGATGGAATACATGCGTCCATTGAGTGTGTGAGGACTAGGTCCCTCTTCAGAACAACAATCAATAAAATAACAAAAAAAACTAAGGAAGCAAAATAAAACCATATTGGCTGTTTTATGTGGAAACCCCTTGCTCAAGGGAGGAGAACGTCACGACTTTTATTCTTGCAATAAAAAAATTTAATTTGAAAAAACCCCCCCCCCCCCCCCCCACATTGTGATAACTCTACCATAGGTTGAAGCAACTAAGTAGCTACTCAACTACCTACTAAATAAATTAACTCTAGCCAACTTAAACTTCAATAACTCCCCATAGCTAACTCTAGCTATGAATTCAATAACAAAGAACAAATGCTTGCTGATTATCACATCCCTTTATAGACTAGGAATTGAATTACAAGATGTAAACACAATAAAAAGCGCACAAAGTAAAACAATTCTGATTTTGCTAAGTGTACTACTCGAGAGCCTCATCAAGAACACTGACTTAATGTCCATAGAAACCCTCAAACTTTCTTCTCAATAATGATTGGATATATATACCCAACATCAATAGTATTTAGAGCAATTTCATTGACTAGACAACTGATGCAGAGTAGGCAGATGCACATCAACAAATCACAAATCTATCAGTGTACTGTCTGTTGGGTGTTGCTTTCAGGTTCACAACACTCGTAGGACCAAGTCCTTCATCTGTTCCCATAATTTGTTAAATCATCAAAATTTCATAACATCATTTCTCTTTTTTTGATGATGATAAGCCCAAGAAATGTCTAGCATTGTATTCCAGCAATTCCAACATTCCCAGCATACTAACTTCCCTTTATCAACAAGTTCTCCCAACAGCCTTGTATCAATTCCCTCGTCATCAACACTTGAATTAATTTTGAAGGCATATCATTTTTTCCTTTTTGGCATCATAAAAAAGATGTGATAATAAAGCAAACATTGTGTAACATAGGTACGATAAAGACACAATCACTTGACAACACATATATAATCAATAGAATCAAGATAGTAAAAGAGAGAAAACAAAAAAGAGCATTTCATTAAAAATAGCATATTCATTCAGCTATTATAATTGAAATGTAGAAGAGAATCAAGCACTAGAGAGAAAAACTTAGGAAGAGGAGGAAGGTTTCTGGGTAAGGTATTGGACAATAAGGATAAGACGACATTGGATTCCATATCATGATTAAACAACTTATCCTTGAGGTCTATAACTTCAATAGAAAAGCTTCTTTTTTGAGCCATTAATTCCATCAGCTTAGCTAAACCCGATCCCTTATTCTGAACTTAAACCAACTTAACCTTTAGTAAGGCTATCTGTGCATCTTTTGAGCTCATAAGAGTAATCATATTCTCAATTTCTTGTTTTAGCCTCTCTTGTTCAACTAGTAATTCAAACATCCTACTCAAGTGCACTGTCTTCCCTTCTATACACTCACATTCCACAAGAGTGGTTGAAGAGAAAGTTTGTTTCACAGTTCCCTTTACTCCGGCTTCTTGACGAATCCCAAAGTGTTGAAACACTTTGGTCAGAAAATATCCATACCTTAAATCATGTTTTCCATCCTTGACTGTCTCAATCTTGCACATATTTCCATAATGATTGTTGAAATCTTTGTAGGCTCAAATTTGCTTAAAATTTCCATTTCAAACCTATCAATATCATGTGCTATTATCCTTTTCTCTGATCTGGGAAAAATGACTTCATTCAAAAACTCAAAGAATAACTGATATCTTGCCTTCAAAAACTTCTTAGGGTCACCAATAGTGTTGAGCTTTGGCATTTTTCCATATACTTTAAAAAAGTGCTTAAAGAAAGTCTTTCCAACTACTGACCTGGTCCCTTCCAAAGGCACTTTCAGAATTTCTCCTAGAATTTGCTCATTGATATGCAACCTTCTCTCACCAACCTTAGTTGTCAAGCTACTATCATCTTCACAAATTGCATTGTAGTAAAGTTCCCTCACTTGCGGTTCATGTAGAATTGGGACATAACTAGCACATAAATGAGTCCATGATTGTAGTTCAACCACATTAGCAAGGTCACAGACTCCAGGCTTAGGCATCACTTTAGGGTTAAATACCCTTCTACTAAGAACCTTTTATGTTTTCAGCACTTCCATTCTCTCTTCTCTTGTTAGTTCTATCTCAACCTTCTCTTTCTTTCCTTTCGAATCAGGTTCCTTATCAGGTTTAGGCACTGGTTCCTCAACTACCCCTTTCCTTATTCTGTTAGCATCCCTGTCATGAGTCACTCTGGCCTTTCTTTTGTTCTCACCAACATCTTGAGATAAATCAACCACATCTTCTTGGGGACCAAGTCCTCCATAATTTTTTTTCCTTCCTCCTTCTTCTACCCACGAAGTTATGAACCTTGCTTTCTTTTATGACATCACTCAGGAGTTTCTTTGTTATTCCTTTGGTGAGATCTAGTCTCTTCTTTAGTACCGTTTCACCAGTTTCCTTTTTCTTTCCTTTACTAGAAGTTGGCATCATTCTTCTCTTTATTTTTCAAGACAATGGAAGATTGTCTTCCTCATCTTCATCCACCATAGAATCTGTCATAGGAAAAGCCCCTTGAGGAGTAATAATTTTTGGAATGGGACAAACTTCTAGACCCTGAGCTATCTCAACTCTTTCTTCAGAAAATGATGTGTTCAAGCCTTCCTTTATCTCTAACAAACTTTGTTCCACCAACTCACTTGCAACTAGCATTTCCCATTTATCTTCAGGAAGATCTCCCTTCATAACAAGGTCCTAAAATAGAATGGAGGAAAGACTCATTTGAGCTTTAGAACTAGCTACTCTATCCTCAAAAACTAGTGTTGGTTGAAAGGATTCTGTCATGGCCTAAGACAAAGGCCTAGGCGTAATGCGAATGGCGAACCAAAAGGGACCCTAAACAAGCCTCTTAAGTATACATAACACATCCTTAGTTGCAAAAGCATTATTAAAATAACAAACACATATATCTAGGGAAAATGGGGGCTTTAGACCCACACTGTGAGGATTTACAAGGAAGAGGATGAGCAAGAACATATATCAAATAATATCAAAGGGGCAGATATGTATGACTCACATTATGGAGAGAAATATGGACTTAAGACTTCCACCTCAACAATACAAAAAAACATCAACACATAGAAGGGAATAAGGGACTAAGGGAAGTCTTCAATAATACATGGACATACTAGGAGTCAAGCTCATAACATACAAAGCCATATCTAACAATACCTCGAGTATGAACGGAATGGGGTCTAAGACATTTCCTGAGCACACCCTCAAAATATAAATATCCATAAATAGAGAAGTCTTAATAAAACATGAAAGTAAGTGGATATTATCTTTGAATATAGTGGATTACCAATAACAAATCTTCAATTGAATTGCTTAGCCGCATGGATGAAGTGGATGAATAGGATCTCCAGTTCCTACATGGTTAGATAATGTAGGAAATAAGTATGTGTTCGTACTTAGAATGTACTAAGTATGCGAGATGCAATATAATAAAGAACATAAGCCATAATTAAACAATATGCATTATCATAATCAATGGATATAAGCTCAATATGACATGAATGTGCAATGCCTTAGTCAGAATATGCATGAGAAATTATCAAGCCACATAACATATCATATATAGATGGGAAAGGACCATAACCGATATGCAAGACCAAACGAACTACTACTTGAAATCCCGATGTTCACTCTACATCAAACTAGAAATAGTCTACTTTACCTAGGTAAACCAAACACTTACTTTATAGGAACTTACCCATTTCAGAGAATGCTTCATAAAACCTTACAAGAAAACTACCCATTTCTGTTAATCTATACTATGAGCATTACAGGAACACCAGCCATTTCAGACTTTAATTAGCATGTACCTTATAGGAACCCCACCCATTTTGGTGAATCATGCAACAAGAGCTATATGGATCCATTAGCTAATTCACAAACCTATGGTGGTAACATAGTTAAGAAATAATGGTTATTCACCAAGGTCCTCTCGGTACTAGGTCACAATCCCAAGGAATACTCAAATCATACTTATAGTTGTAATATGCAAAATATTATTAGATCATAATATTATCACAGAGTAGCTCATCAAAGCCAAAGCTTCATAATATCAAAGCTAGGGATTGATATCATTCATAACTTTCATAATATTCTCATATCTCATAGCATGCATAGTAGCCCTATAAATTCATAACATTCATAGTTCACATGTCTTTCATAAGGCCTTCATAAATACAAGAAGCTTGGCACACAACTTTAGTTAAACATGATGGATCTGCATATATGCTCAAAATCATGCAAAAGTTAAGATTTAGGAAACGCGAAGAGTAAATAAGGTCCTTTTTAAATTGTTCAAAGTGACCCACCATAACAAAATAAAAACTTAGTTAGGGATTCCTTAACTCTCATAAAATTCATAAACTTCACATGTCATTTCAATGAAATATAGTATACAAAGGTAGAATACCATGAATTACTTCATAATGTAATCATATAATAGAGCTCATGAACTTCCATGTCTCGAAAATAAATGGGAAAGAGAGATCGTAGAGCTTTGTGGAGAAAAGGTCCCCACAAATCAAAACCCACATACCTTCGTGTGATTTAATGGAAGAAATCTGATTCTAAAGCGAGGAAGTTGATGAATGTATAACTTACACTCATTTCTTACTCTTTTCTTATGATTTTGTATTGCTCATTTCGTAACTTGAGGCTAATTATATTTTAAATGGTGTATATTTCAGGTATATATAGCTTAGAATGGAGATTTGTTGAGAAGAATTGAAGTTAGAGCTTAATTAGAGCAAAAAGGAGCTAAAAATGCAAAGAAGTGTACCTAGCAGCAAATATACTTCGCAGACGCGATCTTCAAGTTAGTGAACATGGAGCTGTGGCACATAGATAAAGATGAACATGCAATGCCAAGGTGCGAATGTAAAGCACAGGAAAAAAAACTCTCCACAATTGTAGAATGTTGATCTTGATCGTGGAATGTTACAATGTCCAGTGTCGGGGTAGTTAAGGAATTTTTCCATTTCAATCCTAAAATCACATATACATGCACTCCCAGTCTTTGTTTTTGATATGGGACATTCATTCATCATTGAACATATAAAGAAGAAGAGAGAAAAACACACGCTAGAGTATATTTTAGTTTAGGGTGAGGATTTAGAGCAAGTTTTCTACAAACTCTGGAGTGGATTGAAAAGTGTGAGCTTCACTTGTATTTATCTTTCACCCACTCTTTCTTTCCTTGTTCTTAAATACAAAACTTGTAGATTTGATTGAGCTTAGATATTAATTTATTTATGGGTCTTGATTATTTCTCTTGCTTTCATGCTTAGCTGATGATTTACTTGCAAAAATCAAGTGAGTTCCTCCCAAATTTCTTTGATTTGATTCTATTGATTTATAGATTCATGCCTACCATCATGTTTAACTTATGATTTGAGGTCACAAACTTGAATCTAGCTTCGATCTTCAATTATTGCTTTAGTTAGACTAGTTGAAGTGGATGATTTACATAATAGTTATGTATTTATATGTTAGGTCCTTAAATATGACTCAATGGCTAAGGTCTTGGGAGTTTTACTTTTAGGTGCTCAAGCCAAGCATGTTTTTGAGTGGCTCACGTAAGAGGTTGTAATTGGCTCTTGCAAAACACCACATTGTCGTAATTGAGGTATGATTAAAAGTGACCTAGCCTACCTATTGAGTTAATTTGACGTTAAGTGTGATAGATTGGTTGAGCTTTGACTGATTCCCATATCCCTATCCTTGCTCCCTTGCTTGATCAATCCTTTCTGCATTTTCCATTTTCTTTTAGGAGTAATTGTTAAATTAGTTCTCCCCAATTAGTTAGAACTTGCTTGGTACTCGTTTGTCCAATCGAAACTAGTATCTCGTTGTCCTTAGCTAATTCAGTCGCCGATACATTGTTCCCTGTGAGATTCGACCCCAAACTCTAAAGTTGGATTATTATACTGATGATGACCAACCCTGCTTTCTTTGAGTAGCCAGGTTGAGTGATGATAAAAATGGAACCATTGGCGGGGAACAGTAGGCGTATTGAGTTGATTTAATACTTATAGTTTACTCTTTTTGATTTGATTTGTGAGTACTTCTTTTTGTTTTCTTTGTTTTTGCTTTTTGTTGTATGGCTAATTGTGATGAAACCTTTCTCGATAAATTATGCCCTTTTCTATCTCCTTCGGAGTGTTGCACTTTATGGCGAGCAAAATGGTTTTGAGTATATGAAAGGGGACGAGAGTGTTATGAGTCAAGATTGGCTCACGGACTTGAGTCTAATACTTGGCAAAGAAGTGGCTCAAAGACACCAATTGCTCAACATGTGGGATAATGAACTCAAATGCTTGCTTGTTGCTATAGGTTATGAATTGGACCGCTTGGAATGAGAAGTTAATGTTTTTGAGGTCAACTTGAAACTACAACAGAGTAAGTAAAGCTCCTATCTCAATGGTGATCAACCATGAATTAGAGTCTGAAGAGGAAGGAGTGGTGCTTGAGGTGGAAGAAGTATGGGGCCAATGCATGTCATCAAAGCCAATAATCATCCAAGAGGCCAAGATTGAGGAAATGATACTAAAGTTGCAAGAAAAAGTCATGGAAATCTTAGATGGCAATTTTCGTTCGTTTGAATTTAGGAGTGTTGCCTACTTAGAGGTCACAAAATATGAAGATCAATTTAAAGAAGACCTCTTGACACTACCATATCTACCCAAGGAACCAAAAAGAAAAGTTGATGTCAAGTTGGATAGACAACTCAAGTCCTAAAAGGGGAGAGCTTGCTGGAAAATGTTGATGGTATTCTATCATCATCCCTATGAGCTCAAATGGAAGATCATCTTGAAATTAGGGAGAAGATTCACTGCCTCAAAGTGGAAATACAAAAGGGTGGTGAATCAACTTTGTTCATATTTTAATTTCTTGAATAAATTCTTGCATTTTAAATTTTTAGAGTAGCTTCATAATTTTAATTTTTGAGTTTTTCTAATCCTCACAAGTTTCAAGTCTTTGATAGTAGTTTTTCACAGGTCTTGAAGTGTCAAGTTGATTGTGTTATGCCAAAAAATGGCTTTTTATTTGAGAAAAATTCAAAAATTTAGTTTAAACTCAATTAATTTAAGAGAAAACCAATTTTTGAGATTTTCAAAGGAAAACAGAGTCGCCACCTAATTTTAACGATAATTAGAAAACCAATAAATATTTTAAAAAAATCTAACAGAAAAATCTTTTAAAAATCCAAAGAATGGATTCGAGTTCACATTTCCACTTCGAGAAGGTTTTACGCACTCGAAATGGCCGCTAAATGCGGTTATCCAGCGATTATGAGATT
>JAOTQR010078954.1:0-10897 GCA_025774065.1 Solanum ossicruentum
GAGTACGAGCGATACGTTCGTGAGTTTGGAGATGATGTCGAACTTACGCTTGAGCTGTCCTAATAAATTTAGACTGAGAAAGTGGTTGGCGGGAGCCAGAAAGGCCGGATATATAGGATGGGCTCTAGGAATGACATACGAACCTATCCGAGGTTTTCGCCGGCAGAAACCTCGGCATCACAATATAAATTCACCGGCAAAGACCTCGGCATCATATCTCGATTGATAAAAACCTTGGTCCCAATATCATTATAACTTCGCCGGCAAACACCTCGGCATCTCGATCAGTAAAGACCTCGGTCCCAATATTTCCATCTCACTTATATCAATGCAAATATGCATGTAATGGAATGAACGAACATGATATGAATTTCACAAACACATTCACTCATTATTTCAATCACAACAATATATATAAAAATATAGAATTCTCATCACTTCACCATATTTATCAATTCAAGTACCATAATAATACGTCAGCTCACATTCATATTTTTAATCATCTCATTTCTTATAATATTAAAATATTTCACATATCGCACATAAGAGAAAGGAAAATTTGAGAATTCTACGAGAATTACAAAGTTTTGAAAGTCCACTTGCCTTAGTCAAATCATGATCAATCTAACACTTTGGCCTTTCTTTTTTGAATGGAATCCGTAGCATCACAATCTAGTCACATAAATTATTACACCTCAACTTAACTTTGATCCATCAAGATAATTTCATCATAATAATATTTTCATCATGAACTAATTAAAAGTACACGAAAATAAACTCATTTTTATAAAGTATCTTATTATAAAAGATTTAGAAAATAGGAGTAGCTTACAATAAAATTGTCGAAACTCCACGCAATAAACTACCTCCCTTCAACTTAATAAAACTCTTATGATATTTATTATATAACCCTATTAGTCCATTCTTGTGTACTCGTTATTGTCGATTTCCTATGAGCAATTGATATGCTCTTTATATAGAAGCCATGCACGATCCAAAAATTGGGCGTGATGACACTTGTTCAATCCCACCAGAACAAGTCAGCCTTAAATCAAAAGGGATAATAAATATAATGCGCGGAAGCAATTTAACTAGGCATAGATAACTAAAACTGAGAAATTTCCATAAACTTAAATACCACCCAAGGATTGGTTGTCACGCGTACAAGCCATTAATACAGAAAAACAAGGAAATACAAGTCTACACTGCCCTTCATCTCGAATAGAACAAGTACAGAAGAAATAGGAACAAGAGAGTCAGCCAGATGACAACAGCTACCTCTCTACGTCTTCTGGGAATCCTCGGCGGATCAAGGAATTTCTATTCATAGTCTGGATTCACCACCTACACGAGTGTAGAAGCAAGGGGTGAGTACAAATACCATGCGGTACCCAGCAAGTCAACTAACAAAACAAGGAAATCTAATAGAATACATAAACTCCTTTTGTCCCAATTGATATCCACAACTACAACCTGCACGAAAAGTTATTCCGACCCAGCAATACATAATAAAGATGGTATTGCATCATATTACAATTTCCAAAGTGCAAGTTAAGGGCATAATCAATCATAATGACAACACCATGCTATGCAATAGTATACAAGGGTGATATGCAATGCATTATGCAATTATGACATCACATCATCGCCGACAGAAACCTCGACATGACAATATCATCATAAACATGTCGGAAAAGACCTCGTCATCACAATATCATCATAAATTCATCAGCAAAAACCTCAGCATCACTATATCATTATAAATTCGCCGGCAGGAACTTTGGCGTCACAATATAAATTCGCTGGCAAAGACCTCGGCATCATATCTTGACTGTTAAAGACCTCGGTCCCAATATCATTATAGTTCACCTGCAAAGACTTCGGCATCTCGACCGGTAAAGACCTCTATCCCAATATTTCCATCTCACTCATATCAATGCAAATATGCATGTCATGGAATGAATTAAAATGATATGAATTTCACAAACACATTCACTCATTATTTTCAATCACAACAATATATATAAAAAATATAGAATTCTCATCACTTCATCATATTTATCAATTCAAGTACCATAATAATACGTCAACTCGCATTCATATTTTTAATCATCTCATTTCTTATAATATTAAAATATTTCACATATCGCACGTAAGAGAAAGGAAAATTTTCAGAATTCTACGAGAATTACAAAGTTTTGAAAGTCCACTTGCCTTAGTCAAATCACGGTCAATCTAACACTTTGGCCTTTCCTTTTTGAATGGAATCCGTAGCACCACAATCTAGTCACATAAATTATTACACCTTCACTTAACTTTGATCTATCCAGATAAATTTATAATTTTTCATGAAGTACTTAAAAGTACACGAAAATAAACTCATTTATATAAAATATCTTATTTTAAAAAATAGGAGCACTTATAATAAAATTATCGAAATTCCACGCAATTAAAACACCCCCTTCCACTAGTAAAAACTCTCAACTTATTAAGAAAACAATATTTATTTTTTCTATATTTGCTCTCCGCTTTTGCTCACTGCCTTGTCTCTGCTATAAAGAGCAAAGTGAAGCATTTATATAGAGTCATAAATGCCTCATCAGAGTGCCAACTTGATTAAAATAAAGAAAGTGGAAAGTGCAAGCATTCTGCACTAACTAGTGGAAGACCAAAAGTTGGCAAAATGCTCTATAATTAAGCAATAAGAAAAAAATAAAAAATTATGCACTAGCTTTTGGGAAAAAATTAATAAAAATATTAAAATGCATTCCAATAAATCCCCACTCATTATTTTTAAAAAAAACCATCCTTACACTAATCCAATGCAAGTAGACAAAATTCGGGGTTGTTATATTATCCACCACTAAAAATCATGTTCGTCCTCGAATATAAATTAAAAGAAAGTACCTGAAGTTTTGAAAAGTTGAGGATGTATAACACGTATTTCTAACTCTATTTCCAAGTCGCCTCTCTAACTGAATGATTCTTCCATTATACCTTCACGGAAGCAATCTCTTTGTTTCTAAGCTTGCGAACCTGCCTATCCAAAATAGCAATATGCTCCTTCTCAAACGATAAGTCTGGATTCAATACTACTGAATCGAATGAGAGTATAAGAGATTCATTGGGCACATACTTCCAAAGCATGGAGACGTGGAACACGGGACGTATAGTTGATAAGTTAGGTGGCATGGCCAGTCTATAGGCCATCCCTCTAACTCGCTCTAAAATCTCAAATAGGCTAATAAATCGAGGGCTAAGCTTGCCCTTCTTCTCGAATCGCATAACACCCTTCATGGGTGATACCCTGAGCCAAACGTGATCTCCCTCCATAAATTCCAGGGCTCGAACCCTCCTGTCCACATAACTCTTTTGTTGACTCTGAGCAGCCAACAACCTACCCTGAATCATATGGACCTTTTTCACAGCATCTCTCAGAAAGTCTGCATCTAATGAGTCGGTCTTAGCAGAATCAAACCAACCAATCGGAGATCTACACCACCTACCATACAATGCCTCAAATAGAGCCATCTGAATACTAGAGTGATAACTATTGTTATAGGGGAACTTCGCTAAGGGCAAGTGTTGGTCCCAACGATTATCGAAATCCATCACACACGCTCGCAGCATGTCCTCCAATACATGAATAATCTACTCAGACTGTCCATTTGTCTGAGGGTGAAAGACTGAACTCATATCTAGCCGAGTACCTAGACCATGCTGCAAGGCCCTCCAAAAATGTGAAGTGAAAAGTGAACCACGATCTGAAATGATGGAAATAGGCACACAGTGCAATCGAACTATCTGAATGATATATAGTTCAGCTAACTTCTCTGTTGTGTACTTAACTTTGACAGGAATGAAATGGGCAGACTTAGTTAATCGATCCACGACTATCCAGGTAGAGTTGTAGCCACCTACAGTAGTCGGCAAACCTACCACAAAATCCATAAAAATTTGCTCCCACTTCCATGTAGGAATGGGTAGCCTCTGAAACTCACCTCCCGACCGCTGGTGCTCACCCTTGACCTGCTGACAAGTCAAACACTTAACCACAAACTCTAAAATATCCTTCTTCATACCACACCACTAATAGTGCTGACTCAGATCATCATACATCTTCGCTGCTCCTGGATGAATAGAATAACGAGTACAGTGAGCCTCCTCAAGAATCAATCTAATCAAATCACCTACCTTAGGCACACTGACTCGACCTCTAATTCTCAAAACACTATCAGAATAGAGCATTTCTTCCTTAACCTCTCCTCTGGTCACTTTGTATCTGATGAGGCATAACTTCTCATCCTCATCCTAATGCTTTCGAATCTGGTCTATTAAGGAAGAACGAACCTCAAGGAAAGCAAGTATGCCACCCTCATCAAAAAGCCGTAACCTGACTAAACCATTTACTAGACGTTGAACATCCCTGGCCAAAGGTCGCTCATCCACCCAAATGGTGGCTAGACTCCTCATGCTAGAAGTCTTTCTACTCAAGGCGTCAACCACAACTTTTGCCTTTCCCGGATGGTATAGGATGGTTAAATCACAGTCCTTTAGTAACTCCATCCACCTATGCTGCCTCAAGTTTAGATCCTTTTGCTGAAAATATACTGAAGACTCATATGATCAGTAAAGACCTTACAATGTACATCGTATAAATAGTGATGCCAATATTTAAGTATAAAAACCACAGTCGCTAACTCTAAGTCATGAGTAGGGTAGTTTTTCTCATGAACCTTCAACTGCCTAGACACATATGCAATAACTTTTCCTTTTTGCATCAATACACCACCTAATCCAACTTTTGAAACATCACAATACACCGTGAAGTCCCCATCTGCCTTAGGTAACATCAAAATGGGAGTTGAAGTCAACAAGGTTTTGAACTTTTGCAAGCTCGCCTCACACTCATTAGACCAAAGGAAAATTACATTCTTCTTGGTTAATCTAGTCAGTGAGGCTGTAATGGAAGAAAAACCCTGAATAAACCGCCTATAATACCCTACTAACCCCAAAAAACTATAAATCTCAGTAGCTGAAGTTTGCCTCGACCAACCTTTTACTGCCTCAATCTTAGCCAGGTCTACTCTGATTCCCTCTTTAGACACCACATGCCCTAAGAATACCACCGAATCAGGCCAAAACTCACACTTAGAGAATTTTGCATATAGTTTTTTCTCCTTCAACCTTTGTAGCACTATCCTTAAGTGACTAGCATGATCCACCTCAGTCTTGGAATACACCAACATGTCATCGATGAATACTGTAATAAAAGGATATAAGTACAGACGGAACACCCTATTCATCAACTCCGTAAACGCTGTAGGGGCATTAGTCAACCCAAAGGACATCACCTGAAATTCATAGTGACCATAACGGGTTCGAAAAGCTGTCTTAGGAATATCTGATGCCCTAATCCTCAACTGATATAACCAGACCTTAAGTCAATCTTAGAAAATACAACCGCTCCCTAAAGCTGGTCAAATAGGTCATTAATACAGGGAAAGGGTACTTGTTCATGACAGTTACCTTATTTAACTGTCTGTAATCTATACACATCCTTATAGATCTTTCTTTTTCACAAATAAGACCGGGGCACCCCAAGGTGACACACTAGGGCGAATAAATCCTTTACTTTACAAGTCTTGGAGTTGTTCCTTCAATTCTTTTAATTCAACTGGAGCCATTCTATACAGAGGAATGGAGATGGGCTTAGTGCCTGGCTCTAGGTCAATGGGAAAGTCAATATCCCTATCGGGTTGAACACCTGGAAGGTCAGCAAAAAACACATCGACAAACTCCTGAACCATAGGGATAGACTCTATAGAAGGTGGTTCGATACTAGTATCTCGAATGAAGTCCAAGTAAGACAAACATCCCCTTTCAACCAATTTTTGGGCATGAATGTAGGAGATAACTTTACTAGGATAAGAGCCACTATCATCCTTCCACTCAATCTTTGGTACACCGGGCATGGATAAGGTTATAGTTTTTGCGTAGCAGTCAAGGATAGCATGATAAGGAGAAAGACAATCCATCCCTAAGATAACATCAAAATCAACCATATCTAGAATAATCATGTCTACCCAAGTATCATACCCAGCCAAAGAAACAAGACAAGATCGATATACCCGATCCACCACTAAAGGTTTACCCATTGGTGTAGAAACATGCACAGGCACTGACATGCGATCACACAATAAGTCAAACCCAGATGAAAAGTATGTAGACATATAAGGGTTGGTAGATCCAGGATCAAATAACACAGATACAGGACAGACAGGAACAATGCTTGTAATAACTGCATCTGAGGCCTTTGCCTCGGGTGTTCCAGGAAATGCATAGCACTGATCTCCTCTTCTACCGCCAACCTGAGCCACACCTCGATCTCCACCACGTGGAACCAAAGTATCACCATCTGGAGTCTTGCCACCTTTAGCAATTTGACCCCTGCCTCGTCCTCTGGTCGGCGGGACATAATCTCTAACTGGAGCCGCCGAATTAGTACGATGGGGTCCCGAATGATTCTGAAAGGGGCACTGTCGAATCATATGTCCTAGATCCCCACACCCAAAACAAGACCTTGGTGTAGAGAACTGTTGTCCACCGAAAGAACTACTGTGACCATTGCAAGTAGAACTCTGGGACCTACGATGTGTTTGACCACCCTTAGAAACAGGTAGCGATGCATGTACTGGTCCTCAACGCTGGGATGAGCCACCCCCTTTATAGAATCCTCTAGCTCCAGATGAGGTACCAGAAAGCTGACCCGTAGTACGAGCTTTCTTAGGATCTCTGAACTCCTCTAGAACCAGCAACTTCGCCTCATTGGCAGTGCTCACAATAGACTGAAAACAAGCCCCTTCACGAGCTACTATGAATACATAGGATCTAACCGAGAAGTTAAAACCTCTCATAAACCTACGAATTCTCTCCTCCTCATTTGGAATCATCGTTAAAGCATGCCGGGATACCTGACAAAAACTAGCTCATACTCAATAACAGTCATACCTCCCTGCTTTAAGTCCTCAAACCTCAATCATCTCTCTTCCCATACACTCCAAGGAATGAAGCGCTCCTTAAAAGCATTAGAGAATATACCCCAATCCACTAGAGGGGACCCAACTGGTCTAGATGCTACATAATTCCTCTACTACTCCCTGGCTGGTCCACAGAGTTGAAGTGCCACAAAACGGACACCAGACTGATCAACCAACCCTACTGCATCTAGCATCTCCTGGCACAAAGTTAGAATTCGTGTGCGTCCTCGTTCTTTCCACCCTGAAATTGAGGTGGTTTAATCTTCTGAAATCTTTTGTAGCTAAGTTGATCATTTGGAACTAGGACTGCCTCTGAAGTGGTTTGTACCCCACTAGATGGTATAGGGACCACTGGGGGCTAACCCACCTGATCCTGATGAGCTACACCCTGATGTGGTCCAGAAGTCTATTCTTCCACTCTCGGTTGGGTATTCCCCGCACACCAACCCCCCAGGCAAGGTTTTCGAGCATACCTATCATCCTTAACAGAGTGTCCTGAAGCAACGACATAGTTGTAGGCTCTTGGAAGGGCCTAATCCTTGTTAACCTCTATCTGTGGATCTTGAGAAGCCCCTCTATCCTGCCCTCTAACTGGTGCTACTCTTCGGGCACGCCCTCTCACTGACGCCACTCCAGGGGTACGACCCCTAGCTCGACCCCTTCCCCTACCTCTAACTGGAGTCTCAGCAATTCCCCTAATAGTAGCCTCACCTCTACCAGCAGTAGTAGTAGCTCTAGTCCTTGTCATCTGTTAAGAGAACATATGAACCACTCATTACTAACGAAAACAACCACGCACGATAAGAGAGAATGAATAAAAAGAAGTTTCCTAACAGTCTTCATAGCCTCTTAAAGATAAGTATAGACATCTCCGTACCGATCCTCAAGACTCTATTTAGACTTGGTTTGTACATACGTGAGACCTATGAACCTAGGGCTCTGATACCAACTTGTCACGACCCAAAAATTGGGCATGATGACACTTGTTCAATCCCACTAGAACAAGTCAGCCTTAACTCAAAAGGAATAATAAATATAACGAGCGGAAGCAATTTAACTAGGATAGATAACTAAAACTAAGAAATTTCCATAAACTTAAATACCACCCAAGGATTGGTTGTCACGCGTACAAGCCACTAATATAGAAAAACAAGGAAATACAAGTCCACACTGTCCTTCTTCTCGAATAGAACATGTACAGAAGAAATAGGAACAAAAGAGTCAGCCAGATGACAAAAACTACCTCACTACGTCTCTTGGGAATCCTCGATGGATCAAGGAATTTCTACTCACAGCTCGATTTCACCACCTATATGAGTGTAAAAGCAAGGGGTGAGTACCAAATACCACGCGATACCCAACAAGTCAACTAACAAAACAAGGAAGTTTAATAGAATACAAAAACTCCTTTCGTCCCAGCCGATATCCATAACTACAACCTACACGAAAAGTTATTCCGACCCAGCAATACATAATACATAGTAAAGATAGTATTGCATCATATTGTAATTTCCAAAGCGCAAGTTAAGGGCACAATCAATTATAATGAAAACACCATGTTATGCAATAGTGTGCAAGGGTGATATGCAATGCATTATGCAATTATGGCATCACATCATCACCGATAGAAACCTCGACGTCACAATATCATCATAAACATGACGGCAAAGACCTCAGCATCACAATATCATCATAAATTCACAGACAAAAACCTCGGCGTCATAATTCATTATAAATTCGCCGGAAGAAACCTCAGCATCATAATATAAATTTGTCGGCAAAGACCTCGGCATCATATTGCGACCGATAAAGACCTCGGTCCCAATATCATTATAACTTCGCCGGCAAAGACCTCGGCATGTCGACCGGTAAATACCTCGGTCCTAATATTTCCTTAGTCAAATCACGGTCAATCTAACACCTTAGCCTTTCCTTTTTGAATAGAATCTGTAGCACCACAATCTAGTCACATAAATTATTACACATTAACTTAACTTTGATCCATCTAGATAAATTTATAATTTTTCATGAAGTACTTAAAAGTACACGAAAATAAAATCATTTATATAAAATATCTTATTTAAAAAAATAGGAGCAACTTACAATAAAATTATCGAAACTCCACGCAATTAAAACACCCCCCTTCCGCTAGTAAAAACTCTCAACTTATTAAGCAAACAATATTTATCTTTTCTATATTTACTCTCCGCTTTTGCTCACTGCGTTGTCTCTGCTACAAAGAGCAAAGTGAAGCATTTATATAGAGGCATCAATGCCTCATCAGAGTGCCAACATAATTAAAATAAAGAAAATGGAAAGTGAAAGAATTCTGCACTAACTAGTGGAAGCCCAAAAGTTGGCAAAATGCTCTATAATTGAGCAATAAGAAAAAATAAAAAATTATGCACTAGTTTATGGGAAAAAAATAATAAAAATATTAAAATGCACTCCGATAAATCCCCACTCATTATTTTTTTTAAAGAAACCATCCTTACACTAATCCAATGCAAGTAGATAAAATTTCAGGGTTGTTACACATACGACGAATCCAATCAGGTTTAGAAGGCATTGGATCGTCGAGACAAGCTGAGGTCCTTGACTAGGTTCAGTTGGTTGTGATGTCTCAGAAAATACAAGAACTTTCAGATGTTGTTAGAATCCTTAAATTAGGGATTATTTTTCCTTGATTCTATGGATCGTTTTTCTTTAATTCTAGGGATTATAGGATTAATTATTTCAGGTGCCTTGTATATATATTGACTTAATGCATGCCTCTCAGACATACAATTGAGAGAGAGCTTTTTTGCCTTAGGATGTAGGCATCACCTGCCGAACCTCGTAAATCATTCGTGTCCTCTTCTCTTTATGTTTTTCTACATGGTATCAAGGCCGTAAGGTTACTGTTCATCTTTACATCACTATTCACACCTCGAGGTTACTGTTCACCAGCAAGGGTACTGTTCATTTTTCACTATTCACATCTCCGATTGGAAAAACTTCACCAACAATGGATTCGAGATTCCATTTTTGCCCACCCCTTCAAATCCCATCGCCAGATATCCCTCCACGCGCCTCCACACACCTCTTTTTCCTCGGAGCCTCGTCGGCACGTCTGCTCCACGCGCCGCTCTCCCGACCTCCGTACATCCATCAATTAGTCCCATCAGGCTCGAAAATATCTCCTAAAGCTATTCCCGGTGTTCTCATGTCCTGAAGACATCATTTTACCAGTTTTTTTTCAAATTGTTGTTCGGTTTCTTTCTTGGTCATCTACAGGACTCGAAACTCTCAGTTTGTGGATCTGTTATTTCAGAAACTGAGGATTTACAGCTTGGTGGTTGGTCAGTCATTTTTCTTTCTCTTTTTCTTTGATATTATACTGGTTGAATCATTATATTATGGCTGAAGAATCTAGTAAAGTTAGTGTGTCAAATACTTCAATGGCTGGTAGTGGTCTTCGCCTTATCCCAAATCTTCAAGTAACTACTGAAAAATTGAATGATCATAATTATGATTTTTAGAGTGATAGTTTTATGGTCTCTATTCATTCATATGAACTAGCTGGTTATTTCGATGGTACTACTACTTCTGAGCATGAGGTGAGTCCTGCCAAGTAGATGTCTAAAGACGCAGTCATCAAATCTTGGCTCTATTTACTCCATGGAACCAAGTATTTGCTCACAATTTATGAAACTCAAAACGTGTAAGGAAATTTGGGATGCTTTGGCTACTCTTTTTTCTCAGACTAACAATGATGCACAAGCTTTTGAGATCAGGAAAAAAAGTAGAGATCTTCGTCAGGGTGATCTTTCTATAACAACTTATTATTCAGAACTTGTTCGTCTTTGGCAACAACT